>PVHP010032670.1:0-20151 GCA_004024765.1 Zapus hudsonius | reverse complement strand
AGAAAGAAAGAAAGAAAGAAAGAAAGAAAGAAAGAAAGAAAGAAAGAAAGGAAGGAAGGAAGGAAGGAAGGAAGGAAGGAAGGAAGGAAGGAAGGAAGGAAGGAAGGAAGGAAGGAAGGAAGGAAGGAAGGAAGGAAGGAAGGAAGGAAGGAGAGAGAGAAAGAAAGAAAAACAAGGAAGGAAGAGAAGAGAAGGAAAGGAAAGAAAAGAAAAGAAAAAGAAAAAGAAAAAAAGCTATGTTGAGTTACAGGCCTATAATCTGAGCTACAAAGGCAGGTTCCTAGCTTGTCTGGGCTACAGAGTGAGTTCAAAGTCAACATGATCAACTTAGTGTCTAAGATCTTATCGGAAAATAAAAGTGTGGGGCTGGAGAGATGGCTCAGCAGTTAAAGACACTTGCTTACAAAAAGTCTGCCAGCCCAGGTTCAACTCCCCAGACCCACGTAAAGTCAGATGCACAAAGTAACATACGCATCTGGAGTTTGTATGCAGTGGCAAGAGGCCCTAACATTGTTTCTCTAGCAAATAAATAAAATATTATTTAAACTAAGTGTGGGCTGGGGATGTGGATAAGTTGGCGGAATACCCAGCTGCCACACATGCAGTCTTGGGTGGGTATGATCCTCAGCATCTGTAAGACTTGGGAGGCAAAGGCAGGAAGATCACCACCAGCCTGGAGTACAAAAGGAAACCCTGCCTCAAAAATAAGTATATAGGGCTGAAGAGATAGCTCAGAGGTTAGGGTGCTGCCTGCAAAGCCTAAGGACCCAGGTTCAATTCCCCTGTGCACACATAATGCCAGATGAACAAGGTGGTGAATGGGTCTGGAATCTGGAGCTTGTTTGCAGTGGCTGGAAGTCCTGGTGTGCCCATGTTCTCTCTCTCTCTCTCTCTCTCTCTCTCTCTCTCTCTCTCTCTCTCTCTCTCTCTCTCTCTCTTAAATACAATTTTTTAAAAGGATGTAGGACTGGAGAGATAGCACAGGGATTGAGAGGGTTCTGCTTAGGCTTGAGGGACTTTTGGGCCACATACTGCCTAGTTTGACTCCCCAGGACCCATATAAAAAGCTGGGCATGGCCATGCATGTCTGGAACCCCAGTCTGAGGGGGAGGCTGGGGCTGAGGAGGACTGGAGAGTGGCTGGGGCTCACTGACAGACAGCAACTCTGGGTTGAAGGAAAGACCCCATCTCAAGGAAAGAAATAAGCAGATGGGTGATGAGGACACCCTGTGGCCTCCACATGCACACACTGGGGCACACACACGTGCATACGAGACACACACACAAGCGAAAAAAGAATAAGTAAATAAATAGAGGAAAGAGGTCCGAAGGTGTGGCTCGGTGGTCAGTGCGTACAGGAGTTCCATCCCAACAAGCACAGCACCAGGAGCGAGCATGGTTTTCCTTCTTTTGACTATCTCTGGAATACTGGGATCTTGTCTGCATAAGAAACCAACCAAGAGATGAGAAGAGAAACGTTCGAGCCAGGGGCCTGGGCTCCAAGGCTCTGGGCGAGGGGGGCTGAACTGGGTGCACAGGAGAGGCACCCACTCTGGGAGATGGGTCAAAGGGGTGTTTTGTCTCCCTAACACAGTGCAGCTGGTTCGAAGTTTGGGCTTTTTTTTGTTTGCTTTTCCCTCGCTTGGCCTGGCTGCTTTAACTTCGTGAAGGAGCAATTTGAGGATGATGAGGGAAAAATAATATTTTCACTCAAGTCCAGGGTTCCAAATTGCCGGACTAATGGGAGCAGGGCCGGTCTTTGAAGGAGCTGGCCTGGGGCGTCAGAGCCAAAGCAAGTCTTGGTCTCACTCCAAGCCATGGAGAAATAATGGAATGGGGGGCCTGCAGGCAGCCCCTCCTGGGAGGGGGCTTAACAGGTGTACTGGGTCATCACAGCGTCATTCACCCTGGGGACGGGACCAAGGGCCACCGGCATCCCAGCTGGGACGGTCCAATGAGTGGCCATATCCACCAAGTCAAACACCGTGCAGCTTTTAAGTATGCCGACTGCAAAAATCAAATCAAATAAACCTGAAGGGCTTCGTCTAGACCTGAGTGGGGACCCCTTGAAGCATCCATCCCACCCAGATGTCCGTACGGGGGAGATATGGGGCCAGGAGTGTTTCCCTCCCGGCCATCCTGTCTTTCATCCTCCAGACTCTGCAATGAGCTTTTCTATTTTCAAACCATTTTCAAAGATTTCCAGGGAATATCAAGGACCAGCTTTCCTTTGAAAGAGCTCCCAGCTTGCAAATGGCTGAACCTCTTCTTGGCACTGGGCCTGTGGCTGCAGCGGCAGAGGGACATTCTCATGCAGGCAAGTGGCAGCTGCAGGCACTCAGGGCCTCCCTGCTGAAATCTGCTTTCTGCAGAGGGGGGATGAGAAATCCCAGCCTAGAGAGATGGGGATGGGCTCCCAGGGACACAGGGGCCTCCATCAGGCCTTGGAGCCCTGGAGCTCGTTCTCCACATGAGGTTAAAAATGCCTCCCCAGCCAGACATGGTGGAGCATGCCCTTAGTCCCAGCACTCAGGAGGCAGAAGTAGGCGAGTCTCTGTGAGTTCGAAGACACCCTGAGACTACAGAGTGAATTCCAGGTCAGCCTGGGCTAGAGTGAGACTCTACCTCAAAAAAAAAGTCTCCCCTGATTCTTCCATCTTTTTACAAATATTTTTATTTATTTGAGAGAGGGGGGTGTGGCAGGCCCTCTTGCCAAATATAAATGAACTTCAGGCACACACACCACTGTGTGCTTCTGGCTTTATGTGGGTACCAGAGAATGGAACCAGGGCCAGCAGGCTTTGCAAGCAAACGCCTTTAACCACTGAGCGTCTTCCCAGCCCTCAATGCTAAATGGAATGGAATCCAGGGTCCCTTACCCCAGCCCACAACACTGATGCTTCCTTCTAACGTCGTCCACTCTTGGTCTAACTCTAGACGGTGTCTCGGCCACCAGTGAGGGAATTTGCTGCCCCCATGAGCTCCAAACACACAGGTTCTGGGCTCCCAAGTGCATGACCCTTAGCTCTGAAGATTAGGCTACAATGCACCTCCCTGAACAAGCCTGCCAGGCACACAGCAGCAGGCAGGATCAGAACTCAAGTCTCAGTCCACAGAACCCTCCCCCCCCATACCAAACGCTTTTGCAAGCAAGCATCTTTAACCTCTGAGCCATCTTCCCAGTCCCCCAAACTCTTTTTTTAAATTTTTATTGACAACTTCCATACATATAGACAATATACCATGATCCCTAATGCCCTCCCACCACCCTCCCTTATCCCCCCATTAAAACCCTTCTTTCTTTCCAACTCGTCTCTCTTCTATTTTGATGTCATCATTTTTCCCTCCTATTATGCAGGTCTTGTGTAGGTAGCATCACCCACTGTGAGGTCATGAATGTCAAGGCCACTTTGTGTCTGGAAGACAGCATTGTAAGCACGCCTCCTCTTCCTTTGGCTCTTACGTTCTTCCCAGCACCACTTCTGCACTGGTCCCTTAGATGCCTCACGCAGTGCTGAACACTCCACTGTCTCTTCTCAGCACTTTGGCTAGTTTTGAGTCACCCCAGTGGTCATTTCCAGAGGTGGAGGGGTTGGACCCCAGGCTGTCTGGTGCACTGGAGAATCAGAGCAGTGGCTCGGTGATGTGGGGTTGTCCAGAGACTCTGCACAGCACCAGGTGACAGACTTGACACTGGTTTCAGCCCATAGAACCACTGAAATCTCCAGTGCTGCTCCTTTTTCTGCTGGGTGACACTGGGTCTTTCTTTCTCTCCAAGGTAGAGCTTTGGGGGCTGCCCGTGTTCTAGAGCTGTGAGCTGGCACACAGTGAGGTGCAGCTGAAGGAGGCATGGAAGATGCCCCTTTCTTTGGCAGTATGGGAGGAGCCCACTGACAGAAAGATGTTCCTGTCCTGAGCTCCACTCACAGGAGTCCATGTGTGGATGATGAGACACCCTGTATCAGGAGGTTCTCTCTCTCTCTCTCTCTCTCTCTCTCTCTCTCTCTCTCTCTCTCTCTCTCTCTCCACTCCACCCCAGATTCAGGGATCCAAATCTTGGTGGAGGTCATAGGCAGTCTACCCAGGAGCAGCCTTCTCCTCCTTCCCCACCCTTAGGACTTCCTTTGAACTTGAGGGGACTTCACCTTGGAAGGGCTGTTAGAGACTTCCACTTCATCCCAGGGAACCCATGTCTTACTGTGAGCTCACAGCTTTCAGGAATCACCACTGTGTCTAGGACTAGGTGAAATGATGTTTGACTTTATCATGAATACATCTGAATAGCCCACGATCTGCTGTCACAGTGATTCAGGATCAGCCAACACTTTTTTTTTTTGGTTTGTTTGTTTTTTTTTTGAGATGGGGTCTTGCTTTAGTCCAGACTAACCTGGAATTCACTATGTAGTCTCAGGCTGGCATTAAACTCACAGGGATCCTCCTACCTCTACATCCTGAGTGCTGGGATTAAAGGTGTGTGCTATCAGCCCCAGTTTAAGTTATCTCTCTGACCATAAAGAAAACTGGAGCATAGCCTTTCTGCCTGCCTCAATTCTCCCTCTATTTATTTATTTATTTATTTATTTATTTATTTATTTATTTATTTATTTATTTATTTGAGAGGAGGGGCCAGATAGAAAAAAGAGTGAGTATGGGTGTGCCAGGGCCTCCAGCCACTGCAAATGAACTCCAGACACATGCATCACTTTGTGCATCTGGTTTTACATGGGGAATTGAACCCGAATGGTTAGGCTTTCAGGCTTAGCAGCATCTTTAATCACTGAGCCATCGCTCCAGCCCATCCCTCTTTGTTTTTAATGCTGTGCTGTGCATGCATATGTGCATGTGTGTATGCATGTGTGTGTGTGTGTGTGTGTGTAATTCAGCATGGCCAGCAGACTTAAAGCAAGCAAGCACTTAGCTATCTCTCCAGCTCCTGCCCTCTGCTTTCCTACAGACCTTGGCCCCATTGGTCTTTAGACACACACACACACACACACACACACACACACACACAAACACACACACACGCACACCGCACAGGTGTGCAGTCTCTCTACAGCTCCAGTTTCTGTTCCTGGTCCGCACACACACGCAAAGCACACCTTCACAGTCAGCCTCAACAATACCCAGTTCTGCCAATTCAGAACACAAATGCCCAGGTTTCAAGTCATGGATGCAGGCTCAGAGACCCTTGACTCTGTAACTAATCATAGGAGTTGAGACCCAGAGGGAAAGTGACTTGCCCAAGGTCAATTCCAGGATCCATGCTAGCCCAAGCACCTGACTCCCAGACCAGCTGAATTCAGGAGAAACAAGGACATTGTCGAAATCTCAAGGAGACAGACAACTTCTCCATCCCAGAGGACAGCCACGAGGATCTCTGCAGTGCAGTCACCACAGAAAGTTTTTGTGCACTTTGCTGGCCTAATATACGTAGAGAAGTCTTTGGAGAGTCATTCCTATTAATCAGCTGTCAACGTGTTCTGAGGGGGAGAGGGAGGAGCTGTGGAGAAGCTAACTCGGCTCCCAGAGCCTGTCTTCCCCATTTCAGAAATGAGTTTAGCAGAGCCAGTCATAAGCAGAGCCTCTGAGAAGAAAATGTCCAGGACACCCTCAGAAACCCCCAACCTGCATACTGAGCCCTCTGCACTGGTGACTCTGCTGCTCCCAAACATCTGAAGCTTCTGGAAGACTCCTCAAAGAACAGACTGCTGTCCCCACCTTCCCATATGCTTCTTGGAGCTCTGACTCAGCAGGTCTTGGGGGGCGGGTGAGAGGCTGCATTCCCCAGCAGCTTCCAGAGGATGGTACCACCTTCCATGGCTGGTCCAAGGCCCACCCTTTGAGATCATTACTGTCTGCTAGAAAAGCTATCTGGGTTGTTGGAACACAGGGCGGAAAAGCAACTTCCTTCACCTGGGGGCAGAAGTGCAAGCATGTCTCTGGAGTTCTGAGTGCCAGTCCTGGCAGGTGTGCCATGGGATCAGATGTGTGTTGTCTCTGCCTGCTGCCCTTGCTGGTGAGAGGGGCAGGCCACAGCAGGGCCTTTTGCTTCCTGAGAGGAAAGGAACGAATGTACAAGGGACATAAGGAGGCATCTAGGGCATCCCTGCATCTCTTACTTCTGTGCCTTGCACTGAGTCAGAAGATATTAGGGGCCAGAGTATGAATGTGGGCCCAAAGCTCATCTCTTTTATAATGATTTTTACATATTTATTTATTTTCAAGGAGAGAGAGGGGAGAGAGAATGGGCACACCAAGGCCTCTAGCCACTGCACATGAACTCCAGATGCATGCGCCACTTTGTGCATCTGGCTTTATGTGAGGTACTGGGGAACTGAACCAGGGTTAGTTTTTTAGGGAAGTGCCTTAACCACTGAGCAATCTCTCCAGTCCTCATCACTTTCATTATGATATTTTTCACATGCTTGCAATTTATTTTGTTTTGATTTTTTGCTTTTGCAATGCTGTTGATCAGACCCAGGGCCTTGGGCATAATAGGCAAGCACTCTGCCACTGAGCCACCCAACAACATTCTTATTTTTCAAAGGGATGACCCAGCCTATAGAAAATGCTCAGAGTAGCCCAGTGTGCTGGTGCATATCTTTAATCCCAGAAAGTAGGAGGCTGAGGTAGGAGGATCACCATGAGGTCAAGGCCAGCCTGGGCTACAGAATGAGTTCCATGTCAGCCTGGGCTAGAGTGAGACCCTGCCTCCAACAAAATAAATAAATAAAGTTAGAGGCAAACAGAAGGAAATAATTAAAAGGTACAACCTCACCTCTCATCATACCCAGTCACTGGGGAATACATCCTACCAGGGTTATTTTTCTATACGTAAATGCCATTTTCTTTATTTAAAAAAATTGTGTATATGTATGTGTGTATATTTGGGGGGTGGAGGTATGTGCAAATGTGTGCCTGTGTGTGTGGAGGCCTGGGGACGACCTAAGTGGGGTTCCTTAAAGAACACCCTCCACTCTTGGAAACAGGGTCTCTCACTGGCCTGGAGCTCGCCAATTAGGCTAGACTGACTGACCAGCAAACCCCAGGGATTCCCGTTTCCCTCTCCCCATCATTTTGGGGTTCCTGGCGCATGGCATCCCAGCCAATATTTTCATGTGAGTTCTAGAACTCACACTCAGGTCTGCGTGCTTGTAGGCAAGCACTTTCCACACCGAGCATCTCCCCAGCCCCTGATTTCTTCAAGCTCTCCAGGAATGTGACTGCTTTTCCTATTCCATGAACATTTTGCCTTGTCATTCATACTGCTGATCAGGAATCAGTTAAGGCCTGACACCCTCTGGCTAGGTTGTGGCCCGGTGCTGAGCCTTGGCTGAGACACAGAAGGCCCTGGGTTCCATCCAGCCTCCATTTCGTCCTCAACACAGTTGAGATGCTAATACCATAACTGAAACAGTTGTAAGGATGAAATGAGCTAATCCTGTACAGCACCCAGGATAGTGGCTAGCATGGAAAGATACCTACGATGGTCACATGTCTTCTTATGTGTCCTCATGATGCTTCCAGAACATTCCACGAGATCGATGGTTCACAGTGTCTCTGTCAGCATCCCGTCATTAGGAATTTTTGTTTGGCGTGGTGTTCCCTGTGGTAGGAATGCTATAATGGCTTGACATCTTGGCACACAGGCGTGACAAATTCACACACACACAAAGCGATACGCCAAAGATGGTTCTAGGCATTTCTACGGCTGTTGAAACATACTTTCCAAACTGCGCTTCAGCAAGCTGGTGTCAATTTACTCCGCCACAGACCTTGCGGAGAACCAGGGTTTCCAGAGTCTGTGCAGAGCTGAGCATCAATCACACCCCTCGTGACGCCACTTTGATGACAAGCTGGCATCTCATGGTTTCCCAAGAAATCCCCATTTCTTAGGTATTTGGTGAGACTGACAATTTTTCTTATTTTTAAAAATTGTACTTACTTATGTGAGAAAGACAAGACACAATATGGGTACATGAGGGCCTCCTGTTGTTGAAAATTAATTCCAGATTCATGAGCCACTTTCTGTGGGTACTGGGGAATTGAACCCTGGCTGGCAGGCTTTGCAAGCAAGCACCTTTAACTGCTGAGCCATCTCTCCAAACCAATTTTCATCTTTTTGTAACCTTTGTTCATGTATTTACTTACTTATTTTTTTTTTTTGTGTGTGTGTGTGTGTGCTCACACTAGGACCTCTTGCTGCTGCAAATGCATTTCAGATGTGTGCCTCACTTTTGTGTCTGGCTTTATGTGGGTACTTAGGCTGGCAGGCTTTGCAAGTAAGCACCTTTAACAGCTGAGTCATCTCCCAGACCAAGACTGAATTTTGCATAGGATTCTAGCCCCTCAGGTTTATCTCCCTTTTCTTTCTTTCTTTTTTTCTTGGCATATATGTATGTGTGGTGTGTGCTGTATGTGTGTTCATGTGTGTGGGCATACATGTGGAGGTCAGAGGACAACCTTGGATGTCTTCTCTTTCTATTTTATTTTTGATGAGTTTCTTTCTCCAAATATGTTACTCGGTTCAGCTGACATCTACTTGGTCACCAGGCAGGACCTCCTCATCCATCAGCGTCCTCTCTGCCCCCCTCCACCCCAGCCCTGGGCTCTCTCCAGCTCACAGCCTGGGGCCCTTGCTTTGATTTGTTGTTCCTACATAATGAAAAGCCAGAATTGGAAAGTGGACCATCAGGTCCTTCCAGAATTCCAAAATGACCCCCAACCCACTGGGCTCTTACCCCTGCTGGCTGCCCCCTAGGCCACAGGTCACAGGTCATCACGCCCCAATGACCCCCCCAAAAGAGATGACTTCAGCCCCCTGGTGATAACATTGATGCCAGCCAACTGGTTCAGCTGCTGACTTATCTAAATGTCCCTGATTACTTCTGGTGGAATACAGGTTATAGCCTAGGACTGCAAGAGCAAAAAATGATATTCAATTGATGAGAAGTGATAAGATAATCTATTTTTTAAAAATATTATTTGGGCTGGAGAGATGGCTCAGCAGTTAAGGCACTTGCCTGCAAAGCCTAACAACCTGGGTTTGATTCCCCAGTACCCACATATAGCCAGATACACAAGGTGGTGGTGCATGCATCTGGAGCTCATTTGCAATGGCTAGAGGCCTTTGCATACCAATTCTCTTTCTCTTTCTTTCTCTCTCTGCTTGCAAATAAATAAATAATTACTTTAAAAGCAATTCTTGTAAAAAAATATATAATAGTTATCTATCTATTTGCAAGGAAAGAGAGAACGAGAATGTGCACTCTACTGTCTCTTACAAATGAACTCCAGAGGCACATGTCACTTTGTGCAACGGGCTTGATGTGGGTACTGGGGATTTGAATCCCCAGGCAAGCACCTTTAACCACTGAGCCATCTCTCCAGCCCCTCCCTTAGGGTAGAGCACAGCTAAGTGTCAGGGGTTCACTGAGTACGAGTGTGCTTGTTTCTTAGATGAGAAAGTGGTAAATTCATAGAGTAACTACGTCACAGCTAGTTCTCATCAAACACAGCCAGGTGCTTACAGTTGCGGACAGGCCACCACCAGGCCACCAGCACCCTTCCCACTTCACCTTCATCATACTCCTCACTTTTCCAATGAAGTCACTGCATTCCAGGTCCTGGTGGAGGTGGGACTGTGCCTTTGATCTCAAGCAGTGTATGTGTGAACACACCCCACACACCACAGCATACACACATGTAGGTGTGTACCCTGCAGATACGTGTACAGTGTGCCTACATCACACACACACACACACATATGCACCATTCCCATGTGCATACACACACCATACACATGCATTTGCATCTTCTTGTTTATTTACTTATTTGTTTTTAAAGATAGGCTCTCATGTAGTCCATGTAGGAAAATGGACTTCTTTTTTTCCCCCAAATATTGGCTTATTTATTTAAGAGAGAGAGAGAGAATGGGCATACCAGGGCTTCTTGCCACTACAAATGAACTCCAGATGTATGTGCCTCTTTGTGCATCTGGCTTCATGTGATTGCTGGGGAATTAAACCCAGGTCATCAGACTTTGTGAACAAACCCCTTCCACCACTGAGCCATCTCTCCAATCCAGACCTTGAACTTCTGATCATCCTGCCTCCACCTCCTGGCTGCTCCACATGGGGTTTATTCATTGCTGGGGAGATCAGACCCAGCACCTCAATTATGCTCTACACTCTACTCACTGAGCCACATCCAAGTTCGAGTTTTCCTCTTGAGTGTCTTTCTCTTCTGCATCTTGAAACCTCTGGATGCTTCACATCTCAGAGACAGAGGGCTGAATTCATGTGAAGTGGGTCCATCCCCAAGGAGCCCAGCCTTCCTGACACCTTACAAACTGTATTCCCTGAGTCAGCATAGGCACACTGTGGCAGGCATGTGGGCCCTGTGGCACTTTAAGCAGAAACCAAACAGAGCCTTTTGAGGCTCGAGTGAATCTGGCTGCAAATTACCTTCTTTTCTTTCATTCTTTCTTTCTTTCATTATTATTATTTTTTTCTTTTTTTTTGAGATAGGATCTCACTTTAGCCCTGGCTGACCTGGAATTCACTATGTAGTCTCCCAAGTGCTGGAATTAAAGGTGTATGCCAAGATGCCTGGCTTTCCCTTCTTTTCTTTTTAAAATATATGATTTTTTACTTATATGCAAGGAGACAGAGAGGGGTGGGAATGGGTGCACCAGGGCCTTTAGCCACTGGAAACAACTCCAGATGCATGTACCATTTTTGTGCATCTGGCTGTACATGAGTACTGGGGACTCAAACCCAGGTTGTTAGGCATTGCAGGCAAGCTCCTTAACTGCTGAGCCATCTCTCTAGCCCCTTCTTTTCTTTTAAACCTTCCTGCTGAATGTCCATGAACTTGAAGACATGCTAGACAAAGCAAACAGAACATGCCATTACCTCCCCAGTAGAAGCCAGTTTTTAAGGTCAGGAAGCTGCAAACCTTGCCTGTGTGTTAGTTCTCAAAGACCCCTGTCATGAGCTATCACTACTAACTAAAAGCATAGAATATATTCGCTTTGCTTCTGGAGGTCAGGAGCTCTATGTTGCTATCACTGGTCCAAAGTCAAGGTTCGGGTCTGGTGGACTCCATCAAAGCAGGGTCTTTCAGCTGCCCATGGCTGCTGGTGGTCCTGGGCTCGTGGCCATATCACTCCATGCTCTGTTTCTATGGCCAGCACTACTTCTCCTATCTGGGTGGGGATTCACCCTTTTTTCCCTTGACAAGAGTTTTCTAGTGACATTTAGTCCCCTCCCAACTGACCCAAGATAAGCCCCCAATGTGACATCCATAATTTGGCCTATTTGCCTAGACTCTTCCTCATGGTACAGAGATGGTTACCAGCACCATTGTAATCAGCCTTCTCATGGCTGACACAAAGAACCCAACCAAAAAGCAGCTTGTGGAAGGAAAGGGTGTATTTTGGCTTATAGACTCAAGAGGAAACTCCATGGTGACAGGGAAAACGATGAGCAGAGGCTGGACTTCACCTCTGCCGCAGCAGATGGCAGACAGTGGCAGAAAGGTGTGCCAAACACTGTCAAGGGGAAGCTGAATATAACTCCCCCCAAGCCCGCCCACAACAAAACAGCTTCCACAAGTTTCCAAATTCAAAACTGCCATCAGCAGGAGATCAAGCTTTCAGAACACATTCATTTGTGGGGGACACCTGAATCAAGCCACCACAAGGTGGATGAAGACCTAGGATTTGGGGGGGGGGCCTGATCATGCTACAACTCACCCAAACAATGAAGGGCCCAAGAGTAATCACAGGTACTTCTGGAGAGAAAAGAAACCAAGAGGGAAAGGATGAAAGCAGGTGGTTAATTATTTGTGTAACTATTGAAATAAAGAAGTGATTTGAGGGGTGCTGGGCATGTTAAATATTCTCTGAGCTACCCCCCTTCCCACCCTGCCCTCCCTGATTTTGTTTTGTTTGTTGGTTTGTTTTCAGACATAGGGTCCTAAGCTCCCTAGTCATCAAGGATGACCTTGAACTTCTGATTTCCCCAGTGCTAATGTTACAGGCATGGGGCACCACACCCAATTGATGTGATGCTGGGGATTGAACCCATGCATGTAGGACAAACACTCTACCAAGTGAGCTAGAATCCCAGTCTTCTTTTCTTTTTTGGACACAGGGTCTCATATATCCCAGGCTGGCTTTGAACTCCTGATCCTTCTGCTTAAAAAAATAAAATAAGAGCCGGGGGTGGTGGCGCACGCCTTTAATCCCAGCACTCAGGAGGCAGAGGTAGGAGGATCACCATGAGTTCAAGGCCACATAGTGAATTCCAGGTCAGCCTGGGCTAGAGTGAGACCCTACCTCGAAAAACCAAAAAATATATATAAAATAAAATAAATGAAGTCCTGCCACCTCCAAGCTGTGTGACCTTCCAGAGTTGATTTTCCATCTCTGGGCCTTTGTCTCCTCATCTCCAGCGTGCTGTCACTCCTACATCTGCGTGGGGATCAAACATCACAACGTTTGTAAGGGAAGTGCATTGCAGAGCGGCCATCCCTGGGCACTGATGCAATGTTTACTATTGTTGTTACACTGGTCATGTTGCCTTTCTGAGAGTGAGGACAGGACCACTTTCTAAATAGGACGGCCTGCCCTCCCCTCCCCCCCCCCACACCTGGCCCTGAAAAAAGTAAGTTTCCAGGGCTGTGCTGAGAAGCCCTGGTTTTGGAAACCCAGCCTTGGTGGGGGTGGGGTGCCAGGCGAGCTCGCAGCGACAAGGGCACTTTTTGATCTACTCTGACTGCCACGACAGAGAATTAGATGGAATTCATTTTTATGATGAAGGAATTAATGGTTATGGAGAGAATCGGGTTCAGGTGGAAGACTGGAATCCAAAGAAGGGAATAAAGCCTTGAAATTCAAATGAAAAATTACTCTATAAGCATAAAGGAAACCTATTTTACACCTGTAAGACTGAATGTATAAATACGAACCAACGGCCCCCTCTGGGAAATGGGGATTGTGCCTGTAATTCACCTAGACAAATGTGCCATGTGCGCTTTTCCTCCACCTATACATTTCAATGAAGGCTGGGCACTGCAGTGGCCCTGAGTGCCCACACTGGCCACCTCCTCCCTCCACTATGCACCTATCAGCCAGGCATCCCCAGAACCCCCAAAAGCAGGGGCCTCCAGGAGTGGCAAACTCCTTAGACAAGGTCTTTCTGCAGAAAGGTCTTTCAACATTCATGTTCTCTCCTAGAACTACCTCTCTGGTGCAAAGAACTTACCCCCATCAGCCCTTGAGTATCTACCCAGTGCCATTCTCTGTGTCTGGTGTTGGGGATCGATACTAAGGGGAAACTGAGGCCATGGAAAGAAATCTGGCAGGCTGTGGAAACAGGGAAGCCTGAGCAAAAATCCCTTCCCTACCACCTGGGGTGGGAACTTAGCCACCCCCACCATGAACCTCATGGTCCACCCCTTGTAAAACAGAAGTGTGGTGACTCGCCACACAGAGCAGCTCAGAGGTGACAGGCATCCCTGAAATACCCAGGTCAGAGTAGGCATTCTGCTTTGCCCAGGGACCAATTCACTGGCCTATGATGATCATTCACCCAGGCTCCTATGTTCTGCTCTTCTGGGCTCAGTGTTGCAGTGTGCAAGGAATCCCAGCGGATGACAAGAAAGGAAGCAAGGGGGCGCTGGCGTGCATGGTGACAGACCCCACACTGGGTGTCCTCCCTGTCAGTACAGTGTGCAGAGACAGCCCACACTGGGTTCCTTCCTGACAGTACTGTGTGCAGAGACAACCCACACTAGGTGTCCTCACTGACGGTACAGTGTGCACAGAGACAGCCCACACTGGGTTCCTCCCTGACAGTACAGTGCTCTCACTGTTTTGGGTTCGCCATGCATAGATTGCCACATACACTCCTGGTGCTCCAGGAGACTTTGGTCTCAGAGGACACACGAAGGTTCAAAGGCACATAACAAATTATTGAGCTCCCAAGATTTGAACTCAGGTCCTCCAGCCTTTTCCTGAGCCCAGATTCCTTGCTCATGCTGGAATCCTTCCTGTACTTAGGGAAGATGTATTGAACATCTACCAGCCAGTGAGGACACAGCAGAGAAACACACAGAATGAGTCCCCCCTGCCTGGCAAGGCTTCTGTGAGCTTCCAAGTCCTTCTCTCCTACACCCAGGAGAAAAAAGACCCCTCCCTACTGAGCTACCCACATGGAAGAGAGAAGGAATCAGGAGCCCTAGGGACCTGAAGTGCCCAATTCCACCAGCTTCCCCTTGGCAACAGGCCAATCTGAGGTGGAGAACAGGAAGCTTTGATGTTTTCATCCTCATTCCCGTCCTTCCCAGGCTCCAAAAAGCCTGGGGGCCTGAGGGAAAGTTCGCCTGGGCTTGTGGCCTTCCCTGAGCTGCAGGCCAGCTTGCGCTGGGCGCCTGTCCCTCTTTGATTTGTTTGATGAAAATCCTTTGTGGTTCCATAGATACTCAGCTATGATAAGGTAATTGTCTAAGGGCAAAGTCTCTAACCCATTAACGCCGGACTCAGTGCAAATTGAACTTGGAGGAGTGATCTAAAGGAGACAGAGCCAGCAGCCCAGTGTGGCCTTTTGTTGGGGCTGCTGGAAGCCTGAAGGAGGCGCACGTGTACTGATCCAGGCATATTCGTGGGTATGCACATGCCTGCACACCCATACTCTCAGCCACGCACACGTGGGCACCGCATTCTGAAAGAACACGATTACTTCCATTTCTCTTCGTCTCCTTCAAGCCACCGAGGGAAGTAGAGAAAGCATACTTCAAGTCCTAGGAAGGCCCTTTTCCTATTCCTGAAGTGTAGAAGAAAGGAGGCTGAGGGACAGGAGAAGAAAGGCAGATACTGGAGACAGCAGCCCCCTGACCCTGTCTCTGGAAGTCTAGAGGAGGCAGGCAGTCCTCAATGTCAAGGTGGGTGGGAAAGCCATCTTGGCACCTTCTGGGTACCTGCCCCTGGAAGCTTCATCCTCCCTGCTTTATTCCCCAAATCTCCGGAGGTATCAGCTCCTGGAACCAGCCTCAGAAGAAGGTAGGAGATGAAGAAATGAAGGAGACAAAGAGAGGATGGGGGAAGATGGAAGAAGGAAGGGGAGAAAAGGAAAGGAGGGAGAAGAAGGTAGAAGAGGAGGAAGAAGAGAGGGGGAAGGCAGAATGGAGGCTAAAGAGGAGAGGAAATGGAAACAGAGGGAGGGAAGGGAAAGAGAAGAGGTGATAGAAGACAAGAAGAAAGTGGAGAAGGATCTGGGGACACAATTTAGTTGTTAAAGAAGTTGCTTGCAGAGCCTGACTCCAGGGTTCAAGTCCTCAGCACACAATACTATGCATATGTCTGGTGTTCCCTTTCAATGGCAAGAGACCCTGGGGTGTGTGTGTGTGTGTGTGTGTGTGTGTGTGTGTGTGTGTGTGTGACCCTGGGCTAGAGTGAGACCCTGTTTGGGGGGATCTGGAATGGGAGAAGGAAGAAGGAAAAGGAGAAGTGAGAGAAAGAAGGGAGGAAGGAGAAGCTGCCAGAGGATGGAAATGGAGGAGGAAGAAGAGGAGAAGAGAGGAGAAAGGACAGGAAGGGGGTGCTGGAGGGCCCAGACTTCTAGCAATGGCTGCTGCTATTGTTCTCTACCTGGACAACACAATGTGATGCAGATTGGTCCCTTTTTTTCTGGGAAAATAAAAAAATATATGAAACAAGAAAACAATTTTCCTTCCTTCTCCTTCCTATATGGGTCTGGGGGGGCTCCTCACTAAAAGAGAGAACAAAGTCATCCTTAGATCCCAGGGAAGGGGCTCTTTCCCAAGGAAGCCTCGAGGAAGGCAGCACCAGAGAGTTCAGGCCTCCTGGAAGCCTGGAGGGGCCTCCCAGAGTCCTTTGTTCACATCTACTCCGAGCTTGTCCCCCACCCCACGCCCACTCTCTGCAGCATTCCACAGGTCGGTGTCTCCTGTCTCGGGCCCTCCCTCCCATCGCCTTGCAAAGCTGGAACCTCAGAAACTGCAAAAGGCCTGAATTCAAAACCCCTGGGTTTCAAGGTGGATTTTGTGCCCTGTAAAGAAAAATTTATTGGGTAATCGCTTTCCAAAAGTACTCATTGCAGGGGGGAGAGGAAGGGGGATTTGAAGGAAATAGCATCCACTCCCTAGAGCAGAGGAACAGGCCCTGGGTACTGGAGGGGAGGGAGAAGGGAGCCCCCATCTTGGCCGAGAGTGGTGTCACCTGCAGTCTTGGGTAAGGCTGTACTCAGCCTGTGCCACCCCCCATCCCCCTTAATTTAGTTTGGAGAACTGCATCTTTAGAACAGAGGAAGAAGAAAAAAGGAGGAAGGAAAGAATGGGAGGGGGAGACAAGGGTGGAAGGGGAGATAAAGAAAGGAGAGAAAGAGAAGAGAGAGGAAGGAGTACTGAAGAGGAGGAGGGGGGAAAGAAGAGGAAGAAGGGAGGAGGGAAGGATGGAAGGAGGAACAGAAAGGGAGAAGAGGATTCCTTCCCTAAGGTCTTTGCCCAGCCCTCTGGATTCCGGTCTGAGTTCCAGCCTCTAGAACAGCAGAGGCCACTCATACCTCAGAAAACGGTGGGGACTGGGGACGAGGAGGAGACACAGAGGCAGAGGGAGAACACGGGGAGAAGTCACAAAGGCAAGGAGGAAAGGAGAAGGCTGAGAAAACCTTAAGAACGGTGGTGGGATGCAAAGAAACAGAGACAGGAAAAGCGTGTAAGGACATGGAGAGGGAGGGAGGGACAAACTGAGGAGGTAGAGGACGGCTGAGGGCTAAGGAAAGGAGGTTGCTGGCAAGGGCAGACCCAAGCACCCCTGGGTGGAGTTCTTGAAAGTTGATTGATGACCGTATGGGGAGTGCATTGGCAAGAGGGGGCTAGCCCTGGGGACCAACAGAGCACTAGAGCCTCTCCCCCATCCCAGCTGCAGCGGCCCATCCCCAGGTGAACCCCCCTTCCCCCTGCTGGATGTGAAATTGCCATTTCACCCCGCCACACTTCTTAATTGTCGCAAAAATCATTTGTGAAATTGGTCTCCAACAGGCGAGAAAGGCCACGCTCATTCCGACAGACAACCCCCCTTCCTCCTCCTGAGCCCTCCCCACCGGGGCCCATGGAATCCCAGGCTGCTTGGTCAACTGCAGCCACAGTAGAAAAGGACCCTTTCCTCTGCTGGAGGATCAAGGCTCACAGGAAGGAGATATGGCCCCAACTACAGTTCCAAGGGTCCTGGCAGTGCAGGGTGCACCAAGTTGACCACCTGCCAGCTTGAGCAACTGCTGCAGTCAGCAGGAGAGACCTAGCCTTCCAACCTGGGTGCCAGGCACTACTTCAAGGAGGTCTTTTCTCCCTGGGGCAGCTGACCAAAACAAAGGCACATAACATGGATGTGACCCAGAAGATTAATAGAGTCCCATGCCCTCACTTAAGAGCCCACACATATCCAGACTGACCCAAGACAGGCCTACCTACACAGAACCCACCACCACCTAGACATCCACAGATGCCAGGAAAAGGTACACGCCCTCACAAGCATGCTGATCCGTCCACCTACACGGGTGGTATACCTTAAAACCTTCATGCCAGGGAACAGATGAATGTAAGAATGGATGGTGGGCTGAAGATGCAATATGTATTACATATGTATAGTATTCATTTTACATACATACATACATACATACATACATACATACATACATACATACATACATACATACATGGGCAGACTAGGGTCTCCAGAAAGTCATCATTGTCTGTTCTAGAACACTAGACCTTAAAACTCTTATCTCCTCCCCTGGCTCAGCAAAGCCTGCGGTGACTTGAGCAGCCCAGCAGGCAGAGGTAGGCAAGGCACTTGGTGTTTCCCTTCTAATACTAAAACTGCTTGGTCTCCTCCCTCTCCCATTCAATTCTGCGATCTCAAATTTAACAAGCATTTTGGCAAAGCCACCATCATCAGAAACATCCCCCCCCCCAAAAAAAAAGGTCTGATGAGTCCCTGAAACTAGGAGAGAGGCTCTTAGGCCTGCAGAGAGGGGCAAAGGTCACAGGTGAGGAGGAGGGAAAGGGAGGGGACACACTGGGTCCAGCTGACAGAGAGCCCCCCAGGACAACATCAGGCTGACCGTCTTCACCAGGAGAGGGCAGGCAGGGGCGAGTTGGAGAGCTGGATTTATTTTATTGTATTTTGCCTCCAGCCCCGGGCCAGAGACGCCTTTTCCTGGGGGAGACAAAAGACCCCGCAGTGATGGCGTCTGCCCCGCTGGGAGGGCGGTTCACCCCTGAAATCCTTGTCCCCAGGCAAAGGCCACTGGTCATTCTGGCCTGAAAAGTGAAGGATTGAAGGCTCCTGGGACCTGTGATACTCCCACACTGCCAACCATCTGAATGGAACACCCCCACTTTCCCCACCATAAGCGCCATTGCAAGAATTCAAAGTTGGTACCAAGTTCTATGCTTTCTCTCCAATCGTTCTCCGACCTTGTAGTTCAGCCTCAGGATAGCCAGTGACCTGCTGGTTAAAGGGTCTTGAATGGTGGCCTGGGGGGACCTGAGGGTCTGAAGAGGAAGAGGAGGAGGAGGTTCACCCATCCCTGGGAAATGGTCTGGGGTGGGGCAGGGAGCAGGAGAGGAAGAAATGTACCCAAACCTCTGGTAGACTCAGTTTTGCAAAATTAGACCCAGACACCTCCTGCTGGGTTTCTTAGAGTTTTGGGAGGCCAGTCAAGACCTGGAACCAAGCCTGTGACAGAGAAAGCCACAATTCCTCCTGGATGTCACTCTCACGCTTTCTCCCCAGAGCCCCACTCCAGGAAATTTCAGGGCCCATGAGTCAGAAAGAGGTGAAACCCGGCTGGCTCTACCCTGGGAGGCCTGAGAAAACCCGAGAGCCTAACCCGAGGCAGGCTTTCACACACAGCCAGGACTGCGAAGGGCAGCGCAGGCGACTCCAGAGTCCCGGAGGATGCGCCCCATCATCAAAGGAGACACTTGGGCGAAGTTGGCTCCCCTTTCCGGGGTCCTTCAGTTTCCCATCTCCTGGCTCTGCTCCTAAGGTTTTCATGGCCTGTTCAAATTCTTCCCCGCCTCCCAAAAAACGAGGTCTATCTGAGGACTAGACAAGAGGGGAAAAAATATTCGTTGGCGATTTCTTTTCGTTATTGGTCCTCCCGTCTCTTCCGTGCTGGCCCCCTTCCCTCCTCATGAATAAAAGAAAAGTCCGAACCTATCAGATCTCGCCGGCTGCCGCCTCCTCCCCTCCCCCTCGCTCCCCTCCAGTGGAACACTTTTTCCCAACTTACCCTAGTTGATCGCTCTCGCCCCTCGCTTTTCCTCTTCTCTTTCCCCCACGCCGTCACTCCTGTCGCCTCCCCTTCCAGCCCGAAACCCGAGGAGACGCGTCCCTGCTCAGGTCCTCCGGGGGACCGGGTGTGAGCGAGAGCAGAGAGAGGCGTGGAGAGGAGGGAGGACGGGAGGAGGGAGCCCCGGCGAGAGCCAGAGAATAAATATATAAATAAAGACCCAAAGAAACCCACTCGGCAGCCTCTCCGCTCAGGAACTTTAGCCCCGGAGCTCGCGAGTGAGTGTGGCTGGCCAGCAGGGATCCCGCCTCGTCTCCAAGTCCCCGAGTCACTCGGGCCTGGTCCCCCCGGTCCTGCCCCAGCGTGTCATTCTGTCCAACTTCTGGCCGAGCCTGGCGGGTGGAGGCGGACTTGGGGTTGGAGTGTTTGTTTATTTGAACTTCCTTGTCACCACCTTCACTCCCCGCACCCCCGGCCCCCACCTCACCCCCCTCCCCAGCTTCGGGAGACGTAGGACTGCAGCCGGGGTGGGGGGTGGGGTAGAGAGTGTGTGTGGAAGGGAGGAAGAAGAGGTCAAAGAAGAAGAAGAAGGAGAAGAAGGATCGCAGCAAGGGGACAAGAAAGCGGACGCTAAGCGATTGTGGCCGACTCTGGATTCATCCCCCGCGTGCGCAAGAATGGCGGCCCTGCCCGGCGCGGTGCCCAGGATGGTGCGACCAGCTCCCGGGCAGAATTACCCGCGCACCGGATTCCCTTTGGAAGGTAAGAGAGCTGGGGCTGGTGTCGCCTTGCTCCCGCAGCTGGGGACTTGGAGGTGGCCCTG
>PVHP010032669.1:0-19959 GCA_004024765.1 Zapus hudsonius | reverse complement strand
AACTGTGAAGGGCAGTCCACAATAGACAGAGAGACAATACCTTCTTGTACAGAGCAGCCACCAGCAGTGATGACAAAAGCCATCAATGGGCCGGGGTCAAAGATCAGCAGAGCCTCTGTCACTTCATTCTTCTCCCGGCTCTCAATGGACTTCATGGAAACTCAATCTCAGGTCTGAAATCCAATCAAAGCTCAGTGCCTCAGACCTGAGCCAAGGGGCCAAATGAACAAAGTCATAAGGCAAAACAAAACTCTCTGATTGGTCTTCAGCAATTTAAATTGAACATGCCTTTGGTGGTTGTGCAACACAGTTCAGCCACAAGCCAAGCAGGAGAGCAGGCTGAGGGTTCCGGACACTGGAAAAGCACCAGCGGTGTCTCCGGGTGGCATCAGAAAGCTTCAGATACCGAGCTGAGCTAAAATTTGAGAGATTTACACAGACAAAAGCAGGGACGTTACCTCCCTTGGAAACCATTAGTGCAATGGTGATCTTCCTATACTCTGCAGACCACATTCTTGACATGGATCCTGGATGCAGCTGGAATCCACCCTTTAGGGTGCAGCCTGTCATCCCTTGATGCTGAAAGTGTGCAAGCCACACCTTTTAATTCCTTTTCATACACCCCAGCACGCTGCATGACCACCACCAACTTGCTGCACAACCTGCCTCCTACCTACAAAGCAGGCCTCTCGATAGTGGAGACAAAATAACATCTCTTTCTTTGCCTAGGAATCCTTTTAGTTGGCTAGACTCATTAGCCCTGCAATGCAGATCATCAGCACATGAGAGAAAGAAGCCTGTGTGGTCTCCACTCAGTGAACAGTGAAAGGAAATGTGAAGGCGTGTTTGGGGCCTCTGTCATGGGCCATGTCTGGGAGAAGCCCTCAACAAAACAGATCATATGTCCACTTCCAGGATTCCTTGCACAAGTCAAGGGAAACCCAGCAACTATGTGAATAAAGAACTCTGCTAGGTATAATGTGACTGCATCATCTGTTTTAATGAATCTTCATTTCTGTGGTGCTTTGAATATTTAATGTCCTTGGCAGGCTTATGTTTGAATGCTTGGTTCCCGGATGCTGTTTGGGAAGGCTGTGGAGTCTTGAGGGAGTGGAGCCTTGCTGGAGACAGAAGCATGTAACTGGGGGGAGGTAAGTAAGGGTTTGAGGTGTTACAGCCCAGACCTGCTGGTATGGAAATTAATATCTTTAAAGCAACAAAGCTAGTCTCAGTTCTTAGTTCATTTATAAATCAGAACTTAAGATACCAAGCGATCATGGCCACACAAAATTTCTCCCAAGACTCCTGGTTCTTGTCTTGTGAATTTCAAAGAATGAAATTCACAGAGCAAGGAAGGTGAAGTTTATAAAGATTCTATTGTGTGATGTGAGAGAAGGAAAGAAGGCGGAGGTCCATCTGGGAAGCAGAAATGGGAAAGACCCTCATTGGGGGATTCTGTGGGAATTCACTGGATGAGAGCTGAGCTACCTGGTCAGTCCAGGTGCTTTTTGGAAGGGGTGGTTTCCTCTTCCAGGAAGGAAAGAGAGAAGGAAATCACAGATTCCTCCTGTACATTTCTGGCCTCTAGTAAAGCGGAGGCTGCAAGGACTTTTTTAGGGAAAAACACAGAAGAAAGAGTCAGATCTCCTCCCCAACTTCACAGGCTTGAGGACATCTCTCACCTTTAGCTACTTTTACTTTACTTTTGGGGAACCCTCCTACCCCTAAACTGGTTCACCACTTCTGTCCCCCACCTGCCTCTCTTCCTCCTCCCTGCTGATGAGATCGTGTGAGACCAGCTTCCTGTTCCTTTCTTGATCTCACTGCCATGATGGATTTGAAACTGTAAACCAAAAATGAACTCTTTCCTTTTTTAAACTGCTTCTGGTCATTTTTTTTTAGATCCCAGCAATGAGAAAGTAACTGATACATTTTCTTTCATTTGTGTGTGGGGGTGGGTGGGTCAGTAGAGGTAGGATAATGTCTTGCTGTATAGCACAGTCTGGGCTGGAATTTGCAATGTAGTTCAACTTGGCTTTGAACTCACAGTTCTCCTGCTGCAGCCTACCAAATGCTAGGATTTCAGTTCTTGCCATCACACATGAAGCATGAAGTTTTGAGCGCTACTGCAAGCATTCTGCTCAACCCTTAATCCTTGAACATTCATGACTAATCCCCATAATCATAATTTGAGGTTGATCGTGATTTTTGCAAATTAAAAAAAACTGACAGAGGAACTTGCCTAGAAACTGGAATTCTATCTAACACAGCGCCATCAACTTCATTTTCTAGAAACACAAATTCTGTTCTCCTCTCTGTTGCAGTTAGAGTGGGCTCTCAACAGGTAAGTTTGTCACAACCATACAAATGTCTGCATGCCAGGCCCAGGCCAAATCTTAGTGCTCAGGAGGCAGGAGGAGGATTGTGAGTTTGTGATAGTTTACACGAAATGTGCCCCATAGGTTGTGCCATCCCCAGCTGATGGCAATTTGGGGAAGTTGCAGAGCTTTTGGGAGGTGGAGACCTGCTGGGGGAGGTGTGCCACTGGGGGAGGACCTTGGACCACTGGGTGTTCAGAACTAGCTCACTCAGACAACTTCTTCTGAACTGATGCAACAAGATGTGATGCCTTCTTGTCTTGTTCATGCCATGCTTTTCCTGCCAAGATGAAGCTTCCCCTCAAAACTATGAATTGAAACAGACCCTTTCCTCCCATAAACTGCTTCTGGTCAGGTGTTTTGTCCCAGCAACAAAAAGGTTAGAGAGTTTAAGGCCGCCCTGAGCTACACAGAGAGATACTATCTCAAAACATCCAAAACTCATCCAGCCTCCATAGGACTATGACAGGGGATTTGGTTGCCATTTAAAGCTCTTGGCTATATCATATACAATTTTCTTAATAACTTCTATTGCTTAGAGATAAAGTTGTTTCTCTGTGTTCTAACTCTGCCAGGAGAGTCTCACAAAAATCAATAGCATGTCTCCGATCCTGTCATTCTCTGTCTAGAAACTTCTTACAGACCCCAATTGTCTCTATAACCCCAGTCATTCTTGAATGTCCAAATCTGGCTTCATACTCTTTCTGGGATGACTTTCTTCCCTAACTTCTAGCCCTGGAGTTTAAATTGTGTTCTGTGGATCTCTAGAACCTCCAGGATTTTAGATCAGAGCAGCCCTGCTTTAAGACTATTCTGAGGCTGGAGCTGGGTAGATAGTTAAGTGGGTAAAGTGTTTGCCTTGTATGCATGTGTTCCTGAGTTCTATCCCCAGAACCCACATTAAAACACACTAGGCGTGGAGGTATAAACCCTCGTGCTGGGGATGCAGAAACAGGAGGAACTCTGGAGCTCATTAGCCAATCTAGCCTAACTGATGAGACCCAGTCCCATGAGAAACCCTGTCTCAAAACAGGTTGTAGCAGCTACCTTCTCACTGTTAGGACAATCTTCTATCAGAACAGCTTGTGGGAGGAAAGGGTTTATTTCAGGCTCACTTGATCTCAAGGGGAAGCAATATCTTGGGAGAAGAAGCTGGCTCACTCCCTTAGATCCACAGCAGAGAGACAAAAGCAACACCAGCAAGCACGAACAGTCAGAGCTTAAACTGTCTCTCTACACACCATCTAGGGCAGGAATCAAGATGTGTCCCCAATGACACTCCTCCCCCAGCAAGACTAAGTAGGAAGTTTAATCAAAAATACCCGAGTCTATGGGGGGAATACATTTATATTCAAACCATCACACAAGTGGTGGTGTTCAGTTGTCCCCTGGCTTCCACCTCTGCACGCTCACCTGCACTCACACAACATAAATATCATCTTTTGGGACCTTCAAGGTCTAGCTGCAATGTCGCTGTATCTCTGAAGTCTCCCTCAATATCCTTCCGCTGGATTTCCACAGTCTTGGCTCAAAGTATCTTACAGATGGCCACATTAAACTTCATGTAGTGTCCTTACCTGGACCACCTCATCTCGTCTCTGACTTCAGTGCTGTATCCTAGAAGTAAAAGGCAAAGGTGATATGTGTTCATTGTAT
Organism: Zapus hudsonius; assembly: GCA_004024765.1. NCBI lineage: Eukaryota > Metazoa > Chordata > Mammalia > Rodentia > Dipodidae > Zapus > Zapus hudsonius. The sequence goes on along the minus strand of PVHP010032669.1, from coordinate 15,925 downwards.
CTGCGTTTTCCAAGTACCAATGTATGTCCTCATCATGCCAGACACTGAATAAATACATCTTACAATAAGTTAGTATTGATAATTATAATCATATTAAGTCATGGCTTTGTTAAGGTTCTCTGCGCAGTAAATCCTGTATTCAGTCTCTGTTATGGAAAGAAGAGTTAAGTAAGAAAAGAATGTTACATGGACATTCCCACAGGTCTTTCTTGCTCCTACTAAAAGCAAGTATAGATTGCTCAAAACATCCTCTTCCAAGTAATAACATGGTACTTAATTTGCTGTTTTATTTGTTTATTTTCTATTTTTTGTTATTGGTGATGATTTACGTGGGGTTTACAAATATTTTTTCTGGGTATCAATAAACTTACCGTCTAGAGATCAGTCATACCACTAACTCGTGGGATAGTGACTGAACACATAATATCAGTTTTGTCTCTTCAAGTTTCCAAATTCCTTAAACGCAAGAAAAAAGTGGCTTCCACTTTTCTTGTTTCTTTGCTCGAATTTCTCTATCTACGTGGGGCCTGTGTGAGTCCTGTGATAGCAGTGATTTTCCATTTCTAATGCCCTGGGCTATTTCTCTTCCTTCTGACCCTCATTACCATCTCCTTCTTCTTAATGACTGTGTGTTTTTTGTCTTTCCTCTAGTCTACAAATATTCAGAGGCAGAATCTGTGTATTCATGTTACCTGTTCCTTAGCACTGGATACCTACTCAATGGAAGGATGGGTGAATAAATATACATGGGAAGCAGAAGTGGCAATCTTAGAACGATTAGCAAAAGACAGTCCAAGAAGGAAAAGGGAAATGGAAAATTCCAGAAAGTGGAAAAGGGGAGAGGAAAAATAAAAGAGAAAGGAAAGGGCAAGTTTCTAAGTTTATTCTTATTCACAGTCAAACTTTTGGAATCTAACACATATAACCAAAAGACATATGGGAACTTATGGAATGTTCATTCTCTCAATGAGTAAAAGAGCTTCTAAGAAAAGACATTCAGATAAAAAAAATGATAATATCTGTTTATTGCTCTTTTGTTTGGATCACGCAGTGTGCCGAGTTTGTGCCTATGATTTCATTTCATCTTTCCAAGAATTCTAGAAAGTATGTGCTATTTTGACTCTTCTTAAAATATAGCTTCATAAGATGTCAAATTAATTACTCAAGGTCTCAAGACAGGAAGCGGTGGAGCCGGGATTCCAATGCAGTTCTTACAGTGCCAGAGCCTCAGCTCATGACCTCTGGAACAAAAGACTCTCATTTATAAAACTTCCTTGACAGAAGTAGCCCGAAGCTCCAGTCTTGTTTGCAAGGTTGTCTTTTGTGACAAGAATTATGAAAAACTTTGTTGTATAAAGTACTTCTATGTTTCCTGTGTACCAATCCATGTGTAGCTAATGAAAGATCAGAAGACGTTTTGATACATCGTGGTGTATTTGGGGCCACACCAATGAAGGGAAAATTCTAAATATTTCCTGTAGACATTTGTTCCCACATTTACTGGATGTTGCTAAATGTTCATTTATTTGACTGTATTTGATTTATTTTTTAAAATATTTTATTTATTCATTTTCAATGCAGAGAGAGAGAGAGAGAGAGAGAATGCACCAGGGCCACCACCTTGTGGGTCTGGCTTATGTGGGTCCTGGGGAATTGAACCTGGGGCCTTAGGCACTGGAGGCAAGTGCCTTAACTGCTGAGCCATCTCTCTAGTCCGACTGTATTTGATTTAGATTACACAGCCAAGAGTTCTTTCTGGATGGCAGAATGGTGGCCAGTGATGGTATTTGCTCTTGGTAGTGATTTGAAGCACACTACAGAATTATCATTATAACAGGGATGGGAAGGCGTGGGGACGCAGAAGGAAGAATGACCTTGACTTATATACCACAGTGGTTTCTTTATAATCATCTCAAAGCATTGAGTTTAGAAATCAAGGCGTTCACTTTTCTTGCCTAGAAATGTAATTCTGTTTAGTCAAAAACTACTTTTCAAGTTCCAGACAGTGCTACGCACCATCTTGGGGACACAGTGGTGAGCAAGATAGCCAACTTCTTGACCATCACTGAGTTTGTGGTCTATGGGTTGGGGGACAAGTATCAGACAGGTAGTTGTAGTCCTATGTCCCAGAACAATGATGGCAAAACACGGCTGCTTTGGGAACATAAAGGAGTGCTCACTTACACAGAACTAAGAAGTCAGGAATGCCTTAAGAAATATCTAGGGGCACAAGAGTAAAATTTTTTTCAAGAACTTGTATTGAAGGAAAATGATAACTCTTTCACATAACATATAGCTACTGAAGTAATGTTTATCAAGTTTCATTGATAGCGAAAGGTCTACAAGAATGGGTTCTGACTCAATGGATGGATATCCAAACAGAATAAGGGTCATAGTTGTGAGGTTATGTGAAAAAATTATCCCGGATGCTTATGGAAGAATGGAAAGACAGACTCTGTCCCTGACCTTCCCAAAGGCTCTAGGAACCTTTGTGATGGGGTTTTCCAGAGGAAGAAAGAGACTGAGCTGGATGTAACATCTAAGAAGCCAGGAAAAGAAGTAAGAGGAAAGATCAGGGATAAGGGAGGGAGTATGGCTCATCCAAGCCGACAGAATCCTTGCTGGAAGTCCAGGTCCCAAACGCAAAGTAGAAAAACATGGCACAAAAGAATGTGCCAGCATCCACTAAACTGAAAACTCAGTGCATACCTACAACGTGATCAGATCCTACTTGGGGGAAGCGGGGGAAGATGTTGCAGGAGGTTGTTTATGGAGATGGTTTAAACTGACTTGCGAAAAACAGACAAAGTAGAGGTGAGCCCAGGAGTATGAAAGGAGAGAAAGAAGGTCAGGGAGAAGATGTGCCTCCTTTGGCATTCAGAGATATGCTCCCACTGGAGAAAGGACTTCGTTATTCCCCTCCTCATCCATTTCATGAAGCCAGAAATGCCAATGCCAGAAGAGGGCCCTATGGTTTGAATGTTCATAACCTCCAAAACTCCAATTGAAATTTAATTACCACTGTAATTATATTAGAGGTGGGAATTTTAGGAAGGGATTAAGTAAGGAAAGCCCCATCCTCACGGATGGGGCTGAGGAGAAGGCTCAGCAATTAAAGGTGCTTGCAAAGATGAGGGCATGGGTTGGATTCTTCAGATGCATGCAAGTCCTCTCTCTTTCTCTCTCTCTTTCTCTCTCTCTCCTTGCAAATAAATAAGTAAATAAAAATATAAAAGAATTAAAAGGGAAAGTTTGGGGGTAGAGTTCACTAGTGGTAGTATGCTTGCTACCCAGAATGTACCAGGTCCTGGCTTTCACTCCCAGCACCATCAACAGGAAGGCTCAAATTTGTGGACCCCCCCTGCCTTGCTTTTTCTCCACCTCCACCTTCAGTCATCTGAAAACACAGATCAAAGTCCTCACCAGACCTTTATATTGGACTGCCTCACTTCCCAAACTGTCAGCCAATACATTGCTCATTATAAATGACCAATCTGTAGTGTCTGTCCTCGCAGCAATAAGCACACTAAGACAAAGGCCCTGCTGTGCTTCTGAATCTGAGTAGAATGACACCAAGTAGACTTGATTTTTCCGACGCCTTTGGTGTCACATTGTCTGCTGGTTTGTGTCTTTCCATCAAAGCACACTGGATCTGCCACTGTACTGACTACTCTCCTTGGATACAATTTCTGAACATCAGAAAGAGCAATGGGACTCTTTTACCTAATACAGAAACACAGTTCCCTCACCACCGAATTTTCCAGTTCACAAATGCTGAGAGTTTCAATAGTATGACAATCATCTAGTTCAATGCAATTTTAAACTGATTTTTCAATCATGGAGGGGATTTGTCTCTAGCACACAGATCTGGCTTTCTGTGTGTTGAGACGCCTCCTAGTGGCCGGTATTGCTTTAACAGCTGGTCATTCATTTATGAGTTATAATCTTACATCTTGAGGTCTCAGGGACAAGTCTGAGTGACATCTCTAAATTTAAAAGGAAAAAAAAGTATTTATTCAGTATAGATTTCTCTTGAAAGAGACCAACATTTGGGATTCCCTTTAAGTATTATTTCAGAGGAGATTTTAAAACTTTCAGAAAATACCTACATCAAAGGGATTCATTTTGAGTTAGCATTGGTAGCCCTGAAGAGGAAAACCAGAGCAACCTGTTTTATCTAGGGTGATTAAAATTTGAAGTAAATAGAAGAAAAACAAGATACCAGAACTCAAAGACAGTTCTTTCAACCCCCCTTGTAGCACTGGGCATTTTGAGTCTGTGCACACACAGTTAAGGAGGCGTTTCAAAGGCTGCCTATTGACTCTCACCCAGGAGCTGAGTGGGTAGTGAGGTGGGGACTGAGACACACTAACAGCCAATGCTCCAGAAGCCTGTACCCTAATATAGTATCTGATACCAGAACCCTGGACCTGGCTGCTTATCTTTCCCTCTCCGATCATTGCATCACTAAGCTGTGCTTGTGTTTTCTTCCAGGACAATCCTAATGGAATCAAGCTTTCTGCTCCTAAAGGCTGAAAAGAACTCTGCTCTGCTGAGTGGAGCTCTCTGACTTTTCAGAACCCCGGTCCTCATCAGAGAGCTGTCACATCGATGGGAATAAACTTGGTAAAACAGTTGGATCTTTCATTGCAATTTATCAGCTTATGATCATGTGGCCTTGAGAGAATTCTTTCTTTTCATCTGTGGTTGCATCGAGAATTGGTCATCGCCCCTGAATTACTCGACTCTAGACACAAAACTGTAAAAAAAGAATTGTGACAACAGAAAATACCAAGGCTTACCTAGCTGAAAATTCAATGCACACTGTTATTCAGAAAATTCCCCAGGATTAATTAAAAAGGGAGAGAGCTCAGGACCGCGCTGACCTCATGCAGCTGTTCTGTCTTGTGTCAGGTAATAATTGCTTTAAACTCTCAGGTAAACACAATTCACTCTCAGGCAGGCGCTGTCGGAACTCCCCAATCATTCAACAAATCCAACGGTAGCCTGAAGCTTTGAGTAAAAAAAGGAGTAAATAATGGAAAATTGGGCATGATTTTTTGACTTGCATGCAACCTACGTTCAATCCGCTTTTAGCTCTGGAATCAGCAGGATGATTGACATACATCAAAAATGTTTCAGGGAAGAGGAGAGACACTTGCAAAGAGGCCCCTGGTGCTTGCTGGGTGTTATTGGAAAGTTTATTAAAGCTTGATGGACTCCTGGTGAGAACAAATTAATAAAGAAGAAAGAGGGGAGGGAAGGAAGGAGAGAGGGAGGGAGAGAAGGAGGGAATGGAGAAAGGAAATAGTTGGGAAGGAGGAAAAAAGAAAATAGAGAAGGGAGGGAGGGAGAAAGGAAGAAGAGCAAAGTATTTTTTAGCAGCATGAATGCATAGAGAAGCACAGTAAAGCAAGCGAGTTGCGTGTTGTGGTCCAAGGAATACCCACATTTGAATCCCATCACTGCGACTTATTAGCAGTAGGCATTTTGAGTAAGTTTCCTCATCTGGACATGCAAAGAATAATGGAATGTCTGCAAGTATGACTATAAGAATAAATTGAGTATAATAAATAAGTGCTTATCATAAGCCCTGGCATACATTGAATTTTTAATTTATTTCAGGCATTACTTTCTCATGACATTACTATTCTTTTTTAAAAATCTTTTATTTATTCATTTTTCAGAGAGAGAGAGAGAGAGGGAGGGAGAGAGAGCACACCAGGGCCACCACCTTGTGGATCTGGCTTATGTGGGTCCTGGGGAATTGAACCAGGGGCCTTAGGCACTGGAGGCAAGTGCCTTAACTGCTGAGCCATCTCGCCAGCCTGACATTACTATTCTTGTTACGATGATGGTGAACTTCATTTGGATGATGGCTGCTTGCTGCATTAAGGTCTGGGCTGTGATGATAGACACCACTGAAAGAAAATTTAAAGAAATTCTCAGTAGTTACATTAGGAAGTCATGTTGCCTAAGGACTGAATGCAAAAGTTACAACATTAAAAAAAGATTGCATTGGATTTCAACTCTACTTGGAAGAAGAGTTTTGCTTGCTCGTTGAAGCCATACATGTAAGCCAATCAGAGTTAAGGAATAAAATTACAGTCATACACATTTTAGGATGACAAGAAATATCTTTCCTTAGAACTATCAGAAGGTAAAGGACTTTTTAGGAAGTGGTCGATTTCCTGTCCATGACGATGCTTAAATCTTGATGAGACATCAACCTTATTTTGCTGGGGGTGGGTTCATTTCAAGCGTCAGTTCAGTATCTGGATTGAGCGGTTACTTCAAGCTCCTTTAATTTTGACACTCTGATTCCAGAGAAAAGAAAAGGAAGGTGACAGGCACTCCTAGGAGGAGGCCAGCAAGCCCTGCTTCCTTTCTGGTCTCCATGCCTTGGTAGTAAGGTGTTTTCAAAGGGCCACTACTATCCCATAAGGAATCTTTGTAAGGGGCTGGGAGATGACTCAGAGGTCGTTCAGATCCCACAATCCCAGTGAAAAACTGGATAAGGTGTGTGCAATCCTAGGAAAAACTCGAGTAGATGGAACACTGAGACAAGAGAATCTGGAAAGCTCACAGGTCAGCCTGGCAAACACAGCCAAAGAGAAGTGTCAAAGAAGGTAACAGGTGAGGGAGGACTGGCACCTGAGGGGGACCTCCACCTGCATGTCGAGCCTGTGTGCCTGGGCTCACACAGGAACACACACTCAACCTTATGTAAACTAGAAAATTCTCCCCCTTGGCACTGGTACAGAGATGAGGGTTGGATGAATGGTGGAGAACACGAATGGGTTTGGGCTTTTAGCATTCTTCTTCAGAGTATCCCAGCTTGCCCTTGAGTCTCTGATGGAAGCTGGGGAGAATCTTTCTTTCCTTTCATTGTCTCTTCATACTGCCAAGTCTAGGCGTGCGAATTGAGTCTGGCTAAGAAAGGTTCACCTTCTCTCCTAGAATGTTCCAGTGACATGGGACAAAGGGGATGATGGGAAATCACTCACCTGCCAGCTGCCCTCCGGTAGTGGAGATAGAATTCTGCATCTCTCACCTTCTGTTTCTCAAGCTTCCTGTCGTCTCAGAGGCTTTTCCTCTGGATTTCTTGAGCCCAAATCTCCCTCCATGTGATCTTCTGCTTGCTTACATCAAGAACACTGATATATTAAAATTAGAAATTTTTATTATTATTAAATCATTATTATTAGAATATTAAAGTTAGAATAGGTAGCATCTCCTGGCAGAATTTCCATTCCTGAATAACATAAATGATTATGTTTGCTTGACTTTTATTAAACACTTATTGTGTCTTGTTGGACTAAATACTATATATATACATATGTGTGTGTGTATGTGTGTGTACATAACCTCTATAGTTTTCTCAAGTTACCTAAATTAAATACTAATATACTCTGGTTTCTCTTCAGGTCGTATAAATCTTTCGCCTTTTGCTATAATAAATGCTAAGATTACAGCACACATAAAGAAACTGAGGCTGGTAGTAATTTGCTCAAGATAAGAGAGAAAGTTCCAGAATGCACTCTGAAATCCATGTTCATATGTACTCTGCTATTTGTCCCTTATTCTGCTTTAGATGACTTACATATTGTGACTACTTTTAAACGGTTCTTCAAATAATGAAATAGCCATGGTAAATTGAAGGAGATGTGTACGTACAAATTATGAGCACATTTATGGAAAAGACTCAAATTCAGCTTATTTTCAGGGCAGCCATGTCTTACACTTGATATATGGGTTCCCATCACAGTCTCCCCTCTTTTGGGTGCACAGAGCCTGGGTGCAGCCAGGACACCCAGCTGGGCCTTTCCTCTTGTTAAATACCTCCTCCTGCACCAAGCGGTCTCCTTGCTCCCAGCAAGTCCATTACTTACCTTGAAAATACCTCCTCATCTGTCATCAACACTCAAATGGCCCGAGGGATTTTTCATTCGCACTCCATTCTCCACACTCTTTCTAGCATTTTCTTCCCACATCTGGAATCAATCCTGACCAGGAGCCAAATGGTCAGTTCCTTCCACACAGCCTTTCTTTCTCTCAAGGAGAGAGAAGAGGGCAGAATATTGTGTATGAATCACACATATATCTTCTCCAGGACATTGACAGTTTCTGCATTCTAAACTGCTCATTTTTCTTTCCATGATAACGTGAAATATTTAACATTTTCATCATTACAGCCTAAAAGCACATTCTTAAATTAGATTCATTTGTATTGGAAATTATGAGAACCCATTAAAAATATGCCACCTCATTATCCTTGGTAGATTTTAGATATGACCCTAGAAAACACTGCTGGCTTTTATGTGTTTACTACCTTCCAAATCCCTTTCCATCTGAAATGCATTCCATAGTGAAGAGACCATCAAGTAGCCAATTACAATAAACTCAATTATAAGCATGATTTAAATGTTCGATTTATTTACTTATTGCTCTTGGAGGGGTTTTCTGTTTGCTCCTCTCCTCTTGACAGTAATGGGGCTGATTTTGTAGACTTCTAAAATTCCACTCAGGTGACAACTTCCATGTCCTTAAGAAGCAAATATAATTAACTTAGATATTTTTGTTTGCTTAGACTTTTTTTTTTAGTTTTCAGTAGAGAAAAACTAGATAAGGAAAACTGACTTCAGTATTTTAAACTCTACACATCTTTATTTTTTTCTTGAGAACAAATTTATGAAAAAAAAGAAAAATCTCACAAATGACAATGGATGATTCTTTGTAGTAGCCTCTAGTAAAAACACATATCTGAATATAAAACAAGTTAATCTCTTAATTAGATGAGTTCCATTATTCTTGTGAGACACTAATCTTTTCCTTAATTTTAAATCAACATGGGTGTGTGTGTGTGTGTGTGTGTGTGTGTGTGTGTGTGTACTGTTTTTGGTTCTAAAGAAAACAACAATAAGAAAAATTCAAGATGCTCAAAGTATCTCAAGGTCCAGCCCTTGAACCTGCAGGGGGATCATCTAAAATGATGAATTAAAATATTACTATAAAACTAAGGAGTTACAAAATACGAGGCAGAAAACGTCACGAGAGCCATTCAAGGGGACTGGGAAGGTGGTTTTCTCCAACACAGTGCCTGGCTTGAGTGACTCTTGGAAGCTTCCTAGCTGAGTCATGGGCAGTTCTGATGTTGAACTTGAACCTCACGGCCCTGCCCAGAACTCTGCTTTTCTCACATAACAGTGAGGATAAAAACAATGTGAACAGTGAGCTCTTTGAAAAGAAACTCGCCCTCCTGTGGTAGAAAAGAGGGAAGGGGCCCATGGGGGAGCCCAGCGAGCAGAGGCAGGGGCCCTAGGGAGCGTGATATTACAAGGGAAAATAATAGGGTGCATTCTTGACTAATTACTCAAGCTATTAAGATCTTTATAATTTAGATTGAGGCAAATGAAAATGCACAAGCATGCTTCTTACTGGGTTTTATGAATCCATTGCTCATGTTTCTACAAGGACTTCACCCTGCTGGGCACATGTGGCTGCTAACCCTGAGTGACCTCCTCCCGGCCCAGTCCTCAGCCCTGACTAGTGTGCTGGGCCAGAGAAGACAGGCTCATCTGTGCTGGCGATGAGGTATCATGCTCAATGGATTCAATCTAAACCAAATGTTTTGGTTTCCCCAAAGTTCCAGGAACAGGGAAATTTTCCCTTTGTTCAAGTTCAAATGGAGAGCAAACAGAGATTGGAAAATGACAGCAAAAAGGGGAAACGCACACATACATACATACATACATACATACATGTACACACATGCACACACATACATATGTACATGGGCACACACATATACATACACACACATACATACATGCACACACACATGCACACACACATTTATACATGGGCACACACATATACATACATACATACATACACACACACATGCACACAGACATACATGCACACTCACACACACGTGCACACGCATTTACATACACACACATACACACACCAGTTCTCTCTTGAGTTGAATCAAGCTTGGCATTCGCATTGACCTTGTTTTTTTCCCTAGGATTTATAGGTGTTCGATGAACCAATGTTTCAGGCCCTGGTGGGAATGGGGTGCAGTGGCCATGCTTTCAGCATCCAGCTTCATTCTGACCCTTCGTTCATGAGACTTCAGTTACTTAATATCAATGCCTGAATTTCTGCAGCAAGGAGGCAATACTAGCTGTGAGGAGCGACTGGGTCAATCCACATACCTAAAGAAGCTCATGGAGCCCAGTGTAGACACAGTGCTCATCGGCTGTAGCACTGTCTTACCACTAGACCACACTTCTGACAATCTTGGTGGTGAGAGCGAGAGCAAGACCAAGAGCGGACGTGGCAGCAGCCATGAAGACGGAAATCTCTCTCGAAGCAGAAAGATAAATATGAACTCAGTTATGCTTCTGGAGAAACTCAAAATTTGTTAAAATTTGCCTCTGTGGACATCTGTTGGTTGCTTAAGGAGGGCACGGAGGACAAAGGGTTAAGAGGGTGTTGAATGAGGTCAGAAACCCCGGTGGCTAACCCCGGTAGGCGTTTCCCTCAACTCTGAGACTCCAACCCCCCCAAAAAAGCATGCCACATAGACCCAGGTTCGCACCCCAGCAGTGCCTAGAAGGTGGCATTTTCTCTACTTTCTCTTGTAAGGGAACTCAATAACCTTTTGTGATGGTTAGGTTTTGTTGTCAACTTGGATCTTCTTAATTATCTTGGGTGGGTCTCTGAGGATGTTTACAGGAAGGCAGCCTCTCAGTAGGGGGCAGGATATAAGGAAGCTCAGGAGAGTTAGAAGTAAACATCCTTTCCTGTGTGGGCCATGCAGGAAGGAAATTCCAGAGACTCAGGAAGCCATTAAGTCTGGGAAGGGTTGTAAGACCCCACCCTAAGGCTACATAAAGGGGAAGAAATTCTCTCCTGGCCCTCCTGCCTGTTTGCTGTTCTGTGTGTGTGGTGTGTGTGGTGTTGGTGATGGGTTTCTCTCTCTGCTTGGACCTGTGAAAAGGGAGCCGACTCTTGCATTCTGGAACTTCCCCTGTATCTATAGCTACAAATAAATCCTTTCCTCCCATAAACTGTGCCGGGTTTGGAGATTCATCCCAGCAGGGTGTGGCTGACTGTGACACCTTTCTTCCATGAACCCCACCTCCAAAAAGGTCTATCACCTCCCAGTAGTACCATGTGATGGTGTCTAAGACTTTAGCACACAAGATTTTGGGGGATACTTTAGTTCTAAGCTAGCATACCAGTCTTTGCTCTTTCCCCTCCCCCACCACCACCTTAAAAAAGCCCCTTAGGCCCATCCTCAGTACAAAAATGCATTCTTTCCATTTCCATGTTTCCCCAGTTTTTTTTAAACAGTTTCAGTATTTTTCAAATATAAATCTAAAGATTCCTCTGAGACTCAAGGCAAACTGAGCTGTAAGTTATGGTAAACATGAAACGAATGAGCGATACACTTCCAAGATAAACTGGCACAAGGCAAATATTCCCATTCCAAAGGGAAAGAATAGGAACAAAAATGAAAAGATCAGACCTAAACAAGACCAAAAAGCCCACAGGACATCCCGAGTTTCCATGTCTGATATTTGTGGCACCCAGTGGTTCCATAGGGGCTCTGAGGGCTTTGGCAGCCCTGTCCTCCTGCCTCGATGGTGTGGTCAACACGGCCACTTTCTCAGATTGACTCTGCCCACTGCTTCGGCTTCTCTCAGCAGGCAGCCCACAGGCCCAGGATCTTGGACTGCCAAGGGTTTCCACTGTAGCTTTGGTTTTGGTCTCAGAGTCTTCTTGGGAACTGCTAGCAGGGATTGCAACCCGCCATGTCATCTGGTCAAGGCTTTCCTTTTCAATCTTGGTAGAAGCCTCTGTGAGCATCTAACTTTGGCATCCTGTGTGCCTGATGACCATGCCCATGTCTGCCATCGGCATGAGTTGTACCAGACCCACCCTAACCACAGCATTAGTGCCCTTTGAGTGCCTTGGCAGCTGAATATGGGGAATGAATCCTAGAGGAACAGTTCCCCGGACAGCCCTGTGAAGGCTTTTGTGTCACAAAAGATTAATATTTAATGCCTTTGAGTCTGTCGCAGGTGGATTTGCCAATTCGTGATGACACATCTCAAGACATCTTTCCTCTTGTCCCGGTACAAAGTGTGGTGGTTTCTTCTAAACCAAGCCAATCTCTTCAGCAACTGCACACCCAGCAACTACTGACCAAATGATGCTTTACAAATCTCCTTGTTCTGCCTTCTAGACAGTAAATCTGAACGTTTATGCCATCTTGGAATTACCTATATCAGAATAACTAGGCGTCACTCAGTTTCACACAGTATCAGGGAATGAGCAAAATGTAGACCAGTTCTGTCAGAATGTATCACAAATTACTTCAAGTCCAATCCCCAATATAGCCTCATTGCCATCGGAAATCTAAGATCCCAGCTCTTCTTGTCCATATTCTTAACAGCATTCTGTGTCCCTCCCAGAACCACCCGTTAGGCTCAGCTTAGAGCTGTTGAGCTTTCTCTCCCTTCTTCTTGAAACTTTTCCAAATTTTTGCCACAATCCAATTGCCAAGGCTTCTCAAGACACACTGTCAAGTGTGGTCAAGTCGACGGACCAATTTTCAGAATCAATTTTTCTGTGCCATTGTAACAAAATAACAGTTTGGTTGCAAAGAGGAGGAAAGTTTATTCCACTTGATGATTTCTGCTTTAAACCCATGGTATTAGTTACTTTTCTTATTTCTGGAACAAAATGCTTGACCAAAACAACCTGAATACAGAGATCATCTCGGCTTGTAGTTAGAGGCCATGTCGTGCATCATGGCTGGGAGGCATGACGGCAGGAACTTTACTGGACATCCATATTCAGGAACAGGTGAGTGCTACTGCCCATAATCTTGCTGTCTCCTTTTTGTATGGTCCAGAACACCCAGGCCCTGGAAAGGTACCAAACACATTCAGGGTGCCTTTTCCCACCTCAAATAACCTAGTCTAAAAAAATCCCAAACAGACAAGTGTAGAGATTTGACAACTGAGATTAGCCATCACAACCATAGTTAGGTGACTCTGCTGTTTGGGAGAAAGTAGAATAGAATGTCAGGGAGCGTAGAGTGAATCAAAGCTGCTAACCTATAAGATCCCAGGAAGCAAACAGAGAGAGAGGTAGCAGACAGGTCCCCAAAACCCCCTTTAGGGCAGTGTCCTAAATTCCCTCTACTTGGACCCCAATCTTAAAAGTCACATGACCTTCCCAAAATACCACAGGATGGTGAACAAGAATTTACACATGAGCTCGTGTGGAACACTTCAGACTGCAGCACTTATCTGTTTACTAGTTAAACTGTTCATTAAACTTGTGTTTTCACAGTGGCCAAGAAAATGAAGACTGTGTTTTTCCGCACTATAGCTCCAGCACCCTGAGTTGTGCTGCTAAATCAGAGAAACTGTGGAACTGGAAAGACCCCCAAGGCCTTTCTCGGAAGAGCGTACCCCAGGACTCAAATAGCCACACCAGCAGATGCAAAAGCAAGAGGATTTTATTTTTCTTGGCTGCGCAGTTGGGCTCCCTGGACCGGTGAGTGCCAGAGAGCCCTGAGGAACAAAAGCTTCAGGAATATATAGACAAGAACCACAAAATTATAATACAGCTCAGACCATAAGACGTTTCATATTTCTATTTTCTTTAGAACTATGTATTGCATGACCAAGTGATGCTAATTTGCTCTGGGCGTAGGTGAGAGTCCTTGCTACTTAAGTTCTTGAGTGCATCACAATTTTATAAACGTTTTGTCAGCAGCGTGCTTTAAATATATATATTATTATTATATATTTAAATATATATATATTGTAATTTACAACAAGAGTGTCATAGTTACCCACAACATCGCTGGGATGAATCTCCAAACCAGGCACAATTTTGGGGAGGAAAGTATTTATTGAAACTAACAGATCCAGGGGAAGTTAAGGAAAAATGCTGGCCCCCCTTTCACAGATCCAAGCAGAGACAGAGAGAGCCCCAGCACTTCAAAAGCCAGCCAGCAAGCACACTGTCACACTGTAATTCACAAAATGCAGAACTGCCAGACCTGGGGTTCTGGCTTTTCTTTTGCATATCTATCCCTAGTATTTTGCATTCAAATTGGAAAGGGCCAGTCCCCAGGAGGCTAGGCCAAAGTGACACTTCCTCCAGCCAGAAGCCTGGTGACAATTAATAATTTAATAAATTTTGAATCTATTGGGGAACATTATTCAAACTACCACAGGAGCATCCATTTTTCCCTTCCATGTTGGGAATCAAAAAGCCCTTTCATCTCAAATAGCCTGTCTGTTGACACCCACCCACTACCACCACAGCCACTCGGTAGCTGTGAGGAGGGAGTCTTACGTTGTAGATATAAATGAAAGTAAGTTGGTGATGTTGAGGAGTGAGGATCTAGTAGAATGGTGGCTGGAGTTACAGATTTTCTAAAAGTCAAGTCCTTTATCTCAAGACCATGAAAAATTGGCACACAATGAGGAAAGTACAGTGATGAGATTTATTGAGAAAAAGACGTTTAAAAAGCCCCGGAGTGTCAAGGCAAACATGCTTAAGATTTCAACCAGCATCCAAAGAGAAGAGAAAAGAGAAAAGAGTCATAAACTCAAAAAAGTGGGCAGGCTTCCAAGCGAAGATCTGCAAGCAGCTGTACTGAGGAGAGGGTCTGGGGGTGGGGTATGAACATTTTCTCATTGATGGGCTCACTTCCTCCCACCTCCTTAACATGTCTTTAGGTCTCAGGTGGTCTCTTGATCAGGCTCCTGTTGGATTAATTCTAAGGGATAATTCATAGCTCTGATACTTCCACCACTCTCCCCTTTTTATGGTATTTTTCATTCTTTGTGATATTTCCCAGATCAGTGTTATCGGAAATATGGGATGTGGGATATCTTCTTTAATGGTCTCCAAGCTTGCTAAAACAGCAGTACCCGCCCCCATGGTGGCTGAGCATTTTCCTGCCATTCAAATTCTGATGCAATCGAATGTCTCCTTTGGTACTGGGTACTTAGTTCAGTGGGAGAGCACTTGCATCCATCCATCCATACACAAAGGCTCAGGTTCAATTCCCAGAGTAAGGCTCAAAAATGACTGAGACCAAGCGAGACCATGTACTCTGAAGCGAAATGACAAGCAACAAAAAATTTAAATTCTCACAGGTTAATAAATAGTGCCTTAAGAAGAACCAAAAATTACACTGTTCATTATTTCCCAGAGAGTACGGTAAACTTTGACAAGATTAAAAAGTAGAATTATAACCCAACTTGGAATAAAATGATCAGAACGTTATCTGAGTGTTTGCCAACATGACCATCTCATTGGAAAGATTAATGGAAGTGTGCTGGTGGAGATAGCCAGGGCTTTCATAGCAAGACACCCCATTTTTCTACAGCCAGAGACCAGTGGTTTCCATGCAGCCTTTCTGCTGTTTCAATCCCAGCAGCCAGGCCTATGGTGTTTCCTATTGTTCTCCTGACAGACAAAAGGAAAACAGCTTGCTTCCCTTCTGCCTGAAAGAGTAGCAGGTAAAATGGTGACTCTGAGAAATGTCAACTTAATTAGCTTTCCTCCCTTCCAAGTAATAAGGGTTTTTTTCCCAAGGATCCAAACTTAATAGCACTGTTTGAAGACATTTTTATTTTCTCCTTATTGTAGTCAGCCACATGTTGCTGGGATGAATCCTCAAACCAGGCACAGTTTATGGGAGGAAAGTATTTATTGAAACTACAGATTTAGGGGAAGTTCCATAACAGCGAAAGAGGCTGACCCTCTTTCACAGGTCCGAGCAGAGAGAAACCCATCACCAACACCACACACAGAACAGCAAACAGGCAGGAGCCAAGGAGAGAATTTCTTCCCCTTTTATATAGCCTTAGGGTGG
>PVHP010032668.1:0-20117 GCA_004024765.1 Zapus hudsonius | reverse complement strand
CTCCGCCTCCTTCTTTTTTAATGTGAGTTCTGAACTTGGGAACTCAGGGCCATGTAGCAACTCTTTTACCCACTGAGACATCCCTCCAGCCCTCTGCACTGGTCCTTACTAGAATAAGCTCACCCTATCCCCCCATTTGCAGGCAGAAATTAGTGCCCTGATGTAGAATAAGGAAGGATATAACAGTATCATAAGGAAGAACGGGTTTATTTCTCTCTAATGTCAAATGAGCTCAGAGATCAATGACTCCAGCTTCGTTCTTGAAGCTCCACCGTCCTCAGCATGTCCTCAGCATGTCCCCCAGAGCTACTGCAGTTCCTGCTTTACAACTATCTTCTAGCCAGTGGGAAGGAGAAAGGGGCAAAGCAAAGACTCCTATCTTCCAGAGTCTGTATTTGGACACTGTGACAAGACACATAAAACAGCTTAACTTTATAAAGAAAAGAGGTTCATTTAGCTCATAGTTCTAGAAGTTCGAAGTTCAAGATCAGACAGAGGTGGAGGGACATGGATTTGGCTTCTGGTGAGTGACAGTGGGTGGCACCACATCATGGTGGGTGCATATGTGGGAGGCATCTGTCACATCACCAAACAGCAAACTGAAAGAGCTGGCTCTCATAATCTCTTGGGAGAACAAGCTCCATGATCTAAGGACCTCCCCCAAGGCCCCACCTCTTAAAGCTATACACCACTGTTGTGATTTGACAGCTCGTGGAGCTGTCTGGGAAGGTTGTAGAACTTTTAGAAGGTGGAGCCTTGCTGGAGGAAGAGGGTCCTGGAGCTGGGGGGAAGGGGATTGGAGTTTTCTAGCTGGGGCCTCACTTTCTGTTTATCTTAGGCTCCAGGTATTAGGTCAGACCCCTAATACCCCAAGATGGAGTCACTATGGATAACAACATGGTGACAGAGATAAGGGGGTGGGAAAATAAACTGAACAGGCCACACTTCTCCAAAGAAACCTCCTGACCTACTGTTATTCCTTGCTTAACAATACCCTTAATTCTGCCCACATTATTGCTAAGGCCATCTAGCCCTTATTCTGGTGACATACCTCAAATACCTGACCACAATCTTCCGTTAATGGCTCACCAGAAGATTACGAAATCCCCCTGGCCAACCTCACTAACAGGTTTCTCATCCCCTGGCTCCCTCCCCATAGAAAGGGACCAATAAACCCCAGGATGGCTCTACTCCACTCTCATGAGACAGCCCGGCAGCTCGTGCCTTTTCCCAAATACTTTGCCTCAGAGTGGTCTTGGTCATTCCTGAACCTTACAGGACTCTGCACCCTGACTGCAATGTGAAGAGCTGGCTTTCTTCTCCTGCCACACTGCCTTCCCTGGAAGCGTAAGCCTAAAGAAACCCATTCTTTCCTCGGTTGCTTCTGTCAGGGATTTGCTTGCAGCAGCCAGAAAGTAAGTTGATTGGCATTGCTGCAACCAGTGGGCCTCTGGAAACAGGGCCACCTAGTCACACCACAGCAGAGTCCTTCCAGGTACTGGCAGGTGGCGTGTTCTTTCGTCCCTTGAACAGGTTGTGATCACATGGTCACCTCGAGCAGGAGCGCTGGGAAGTGTCTATCACTCAAATGGAAACCAGGGTTAGGTATGTGTGTGAGAGAGGAGGTGATGGGGAGCAACTGTGGACTTAGCCACATTCCACATATATGCATAATCATATATGCAAATCTGCTTTTCATTTAAAAAACATTTATGGGCTGGAGAGACGGCTCAGCGGTTAAGGCACTTGCCTCCAGTGCCTAAGGCCCAAGATTCAATTCCCCAGGTCCCACATAAGCCAGACCCACAAGGTGGTGGTCCTGGTGCGCTCTCTCTCTCTCTCTCTCTCTCTCTCTCTGCTTGAAAATGAATAAATAAAATTAAAAAAAAACATTTATAACCAGGTGTGGTGTCACACGCCTTTAATCCCAGCACTCAGGAGGCAAAGGCAGGAGGATTGCTATGAGTTTGAGGCCAGCCTGAGACTACAGAGTGGATTCCAGGTCAGCCTGGGCAACAGTGAGACCTTACCTTAAAAACAAACAAACAAAATTATGTGTGTGTGTGTGTGTGTGTGTGTGTGTGTATACACCAGGGCTTCTTGCCATCACAAATGACAGAGTCTTGGGCGACTTTATGCATCCTGCTTATGAGGGTGGCTTGGGAATTGAACCTGGGCTGTCAGACTTGTCAAGCAAGCACCTTTAACAACAGAGTGATATTCCTAATCTACAATCTGCTTTTCAGATGAGGAAACCAAGGTTCAGAAGAAAGTGACATGTCAAAGTCACCCAGGTAGAGCTGGAAGTTGAACAGACGTCTGTCTGTGAACCCTGGGCCTTTTGAAATCCATATAAAGAGATAATACAGAGAATGACGGGAGGAACGAGGGACCCACAGCCACAGACATTCAATCTACACAGGATAAGCCAGTGAGACAGAAACCAACGATCTTCGACACAAAGACCCCTAAGCTCACAACATTAAAGCAGCCTTAATACTCACCCACCACGACTCAGGGAACTGAGTGGAAGAGGGGGCGGAAAGACTGTGAGAGCCATGGTGGGGGAGACTATCCAGAGGCATGGCACCCCTCAGTAACAACATACTAGGGCCAGGAGAACCGGGCTGAATACTAGGCTATCCAGGATCCCCTGCCACAAGGACTAATACAGACAGCCCACGGAGGAGGATATCCAGCTGATTGGGATGGGGGGGTATTGGGGAATTGGGGATAACGACTCATTATTTGCCCACTGAATAATGTAACTCATTACGGACAATAAATATATATTTAAGACTTAAAAAAAAGAGAGATAACAAAGAGGAATTCTATCCACCTGCAAACCCCACAGAGGCTTGTCTTCAAGCTGACGGGCATTAGGACTGGAAATTCAGACACAAGGTTTCTAACCCGAGTCCTCTGGCAACTGCAGCCCAAGCCCTAGGAATTGGTTATTTCCATCTGGGCTGTGACCAAGTCTTAATTACAGCAGCCTAAAGAATGCCACATCAGCAAGATGTGGGGGAGGCTTCCATTCAGAACATCCCTGGCTACCAAGGTAGACCAGGCAGGGAGGAAGATAAGCCAGCCCAGGGATGGCACCTGGATGTCCCTACCCAAGGTGGCAGCAGGTGTATTCGATGATGGTCCTTGATCTTCTGCCCTCTCTGGTCTTGAGATGATCACACAGTCTGGCTGTTTGAAGAGCCTCACAGAGCCTCGCAGGGAGAAGACACCATGCCCCTGAGGGAGTCAGTGAGGAAGGTCAACTCTAAGGTGAGGGTCCTCTGTTCGATATTGCCATGCCAGGCCCATAGCACCCTGATAGCTCTCCACAGGCGTTGAGGAGTCTGTGCCCCTCATCCTCCCACCATTCCCGTGAGCCTCTGGTGCAAACCACCTTTTAGGAGAGGAAATGAAGTCAGCCCTCTGTATCCATGGGTCCCGCATTCCTCAGATCCAAGCAAGCATAATACCAAAAATATTCAAGAAAAGGAGAAAAGCAATAAAATAACAATATGATAAAAAGTAACATGAGGGTCCGGAGAGATGGCTTAGAGTTAAAGGCACTTGCCTAACGACCTGGGTTCAATTGCCCAGTCCCCGCATAAAGCCAAATGCACAAAGTGGCGCATGCATCTGGAGTTCATTCACAGTGGCTACGGGCCCTGGTGTACCCATTCCAAGCGCCCTCTCTTTGCTTGAAAACAAATAAATAAAAATATTTTTTTACAAAGTAATACAAATTCAATATGGGTGTAATCCTATCTGCACAGGAGTTGCAATGAAATAAGTAACTAGTTAAAGCGTATGTGCATGAGCTCCAGGCTGTCAGTCACGCTAATTTACGTAAGACTTGGATTGGGTATTTGTTAGAGGGTCTAGAAACAATTCTCCCCACACATAACAAGAGAAAATCGAACAAGTGACAACAATCCTAGACAAGCCACTCACAACTATATGTATCTCCTAACAAGACTCATCCCTCTGTCACCTGCAGAGGGTCTTGCATTGTCCCCATTGAACAGAAAAAAAAAAAAAAGAGGCCCAAAGACAAGAAGAAAATGATATGACTAGTTTGGAAATATGTCTGCCAGCTTCTAATAATACAAATGTATAGGTATGTAAAAGTATATTCTTTTTTTTCAAGGTCGGGTCTCACTCTAGCCCAGGCTCACCTGGAATTCACTATGGAGTCTCAGGGTGGCCTTGAACTCATGGTGATCCTCCTACCTCTGCCTCTTGAGTGCTGGGATTAAAGGCGTGCGCCACCACGCCCTGCTGATTTTTTTTTTTTTGGCTCAAATGTTGTTTGATACTTTAAAAGGTGGCTAATAGAATATTAATAAACGAATTAAGTGCAGACTCCTTGCCAGCTAGCAGTCATCAAAAACATTTTGCCTTTTTTATTTTTTCTCCCTTTGAGGTAGGGTCTGACTCTAGCCCAGGCTGACCTGGAACTCACTCTATAGTCCCAGGCTAACCTGGAACTCTGAGCGATGCTCCTACCTCTGCCTCCCGAGTGCTGGGATTAAAGGCGTGCACCACCACATCCGGTGTAGTATATAGTCTTATTTGAAGGTTCTGGCAGGGCAGCAAGCTACTCAGGCACCGTTGACTAAAGACAGGTTCTCCTATATTCCGGGAAGGCCGCCCTCCTGGAGGTTCGAAGCTTCGGAGGGATGTACATGGAATATAATGAGGGAGAAAAGTGACACACACCCAGCCAGTCAGATGGGATGAATGGGCCCAGCAGCCAATAGGGTGGCAGATCTTGCAGCTAGGTCACCCTTGTGTCCAATATACACATTTACTACACAATTCTGCAATTGAAAAGCATTTATCCAAGAGAAACAAAAAAAAAAAAACATTCACATACAAAAAGACTTGCACAGAAGGCAATCCAAATGTCCACAAAATCAGGAATGGATAAAAATATCTTTGTGTCCATAAAATGGAATATTACTCAGCAATAAAAAAGAATCACCCACAGATACAGCAATATGGATGGATGGATCTCAGGAATGTTATCTTAGCCAAGTGGATGGGGCCACATACACAAGGGCAAATGCTATAGGATGACATGGGTCTCAAGTTCACCCTGAGTGGCTCAATGATGATAGAAATCAGAACAATGCTCCTATCTGAGGATGGGACACGGAGGAGGGAGGGTACAACAGAAGCTTCTGGGGTGATTTCATGGAAGTTGACCTGGTGGTATTTCCCATGGATTTGCTTTTGGTGAAATTGCTGGAGCTGAGGGCTTTAGCTTTTATTTTCCCTGTATGTCAGTTATGCCTCCTTCCATAGGGTAATGGGGAAAAATACATCATGAGCTGAAGGGGTCTTCCATTACACTGCTGAATCAAAGACAGCAGCCGATCTGAACCCAGCTCAAAGGGACCAGTGACCACTGGTGCTTTTGCAAAAATCCAGGCCAAACGCGGATCTGAGCGCTCTCCTTGGGGGCAGAGATGCCATCCTGGACTCATGACACACCATCCGGGCCCTGGATAGGGACAAGCTGACACCCCAGGACTCAATGCGAGGAGACCGAATCAGCACTCCTTGGAGGAAGGGGTAGTAGCGTTACAGAGAGGCACAGAAGGAGCAATACAATGCTGGGTGAGAGACAGATTCTGGAAAGATCTATGCCACCGACAGAGAACCCATGGGCCACCTGGGAAGGACTATTAGGCATGAAGCCCTTCTGGATTTGGGGATAGGGTAAGAGTTTCACTAATAAAAGTAACTACGACTTCCGTGCACTTTACTTGTGGCACACAGTTCCAGTATTAACTCACTGGATTTTCACAAGGACCCTTTGCAGTAACTCCATTATAACAGATGATGAAACTGAAGCTGAGAGAGGAGGAGTCACCTACCTGAAGTCACACAGCAGGTAAATGGCCAGCACAAGCTTTGAACAGGTCAGCTGGGTGCAGAATGTACGCTGACATCACTTAGCTGTAAACCTCGTGAGGTAGAAAGGGCCTGGCTCCATACATCATCCCAGGCAGCCATTAGAAGGTTGCACCCAGCGGATGGACATGAGAGTCAGCCCCTGTGTTCGCTTCATGTCAACGGTGTCTACGTGAATGTCGCTCAGAGACTTAGAGTGGATAGAGGGCCTGCCGAGCATTCACCAGAAGGCCTGGCTTACATCACACCACCATGTAGGACATTTCAGCTGTCACTGTTCTGTCCAAGTCTAGTTAATCATCAAACAGCTAACGCAGAAGGAGCCCCTAGGTCGGGCATGGTGCTAAGGGGGTTTTGAGAATTAACCCATGTGGCCTCCTGTGTGTGAGGTCTCATTATCATCACACATCCCAGGAGGCAAGCTAAGAGAGATCAGCAACTTGCCTGAGAGAAATGCCTTTCACGATCACAATTGCTGAGCCTGTTCCTCCATGCACACCCACCCCTCCCACTCCCAGGCAGCCTGGCTCCTCGCTTACCACTGAGCAGCAGGACATCGGGTCTGGACTGAGGTGTGCTCTCAGCAGAAAGTACAGAGAAGCTTCGTTCATGAGCCCTCAGTCATACATTTTCACATTGATTACTTGTCAGCGTGATATTTGGAGCCCTGGGTCAAAGACATATTATTCACATGGTTTTTACTGGTTTCTTGTTACCTTTTAAGATGTGGTTACTGGAAAAGTTAAAGGACCCCACGGAGTGTGCATTCATTTGATTGGGTAGCTCCTCCCTAACCATTATGCTACCTGGTTCCCATTGAGGTGGAAAGCATGAAAGCTTTCCATAGACTTTTTTTTTCTATTATTGCTGCATTTGAATTTCAGTCCATATGCCTACAACCTTGTCGCAGGGCTTCCTGTCACCATTCTTAGCATCATGACAGACTGAGGGTAGGAAAAAATAGAGAGCCTCTGCAAACAAGGACTCAGGGCCCTCTGCCGGCTCTCCTGCTGGGCACTCCATCTGATGGCCCATGAGCCCTGAAGTTCCAGGTTTTGGCCCCTTGGCAAGGTGACGAAAGCTGAGATTGGTTGTCCTTGCTCTCCACGGGAAAATAAAAATATTCTAATTAAAGCTGGGAAGGCCCAGGGAACAATAGAGCTGGCGCCAGGGCTGATGGATGTAATTCAATTTGGAGCGTGAGGAGCAGACCTCCAGACTCTCACTGTTATCAAGCATTTCGGAGGGCAAAAAGTGACCCAAAAGTGAAGTTAATGAATGCAGGCCAGCCTATGCTGAGCTTCAATGGAGGTGACAGAAAGAATCCAGTTTCATCTGGTGCTAGAATAGGGCACAGGGCTGGAGAGGACATTGTGGCCGGCTCCTTCCAACCTCAGTGTCTATACTGAGGAAGAAAGAGGATTTTGATACCCCAGCTCCTAGGTTCTCGGGAAGACTGGCTGAGGCCCTCACCCCTCAGTGACATGGAACATGGACACCCTCCATACCTGGAGCTGTCTACTGAGGAGACATTCCTGGAAGGCGAGGGAATAGAAGGTAAGACACAGAGGCCAAGGAAACATGCTGGATCTCCTAATGATTTAAAGGTACATCTGAGCTGAGCGTGGTGGCGCACACCTTTGATCCCAGCATTCAGGAGGCAGAGGTAGGAGGATCACTGTGAGTTCGAGGCCACCCTAAGGCTACATAGTGAATTTCCAAACCCTTTTGGAAAAACCAAAACCAAAACCAAACAAAACCAAGCCAAAACAAAACCAAACCCAGATCTATCTGATTGGTTCTGGGTCAGGTAAAACTAATAACTAATAATTGGTATACTAATTAAATAATTAATGCTTTCTTCTACCAAGTTGTTACTGGAATTGTTAAGATCAGGGTCTGGGACTGAGAAGACCTAACACACTCTGCCATCCATCCTCAAGTGGCCAACTGAGGAGAAAAATAACAGTGAAAAACAGAGAAAGGAGATTGATTGTTGGCTCAGTGACCCAGTTCTAAGTCCATATTCTGGGTCCTGACATGAAGTTTAGGTTTAGAGAGAGGACAAGAGGTATGTATAACTAGCAGTTCTGGTCAAGGTGAGGTTCCACCCATTACAGACCAAGCTCTAGACTCTTTCGAGGTGGTCTCACAAGTTGTCAGCTATGTGTGAAATCTCTTTGGGACAGACAAGTAAGTCCCCCTGTGACTGGTACTAGACTCAACTCTCTTCCTTCTTGTAACACCACCATTCCTAGAGAAATTCCAACTCCGTGGAATCCATTGTCTCCATAGTTCAATGGTCAGAGGAAAGGGCACAAGTGTCTTTAAAATATCTACCTTCCTGTCAGGATGGTTACAGGGAGGTGAGGACAGCTCCCAGGGAGGAGAGGACATAGACAAGCAGGATGGGAAGAGGTGGGGGAGGGGCTTGGGATCACAACCTCCCAAACCCATCTGAGCAGCCTGGATGAATTGAAGGGACACTTGGAAATCCATGAGGCTTCACATTCCATTGTGGGGAAAGCAATCATTATGCAGAAGGTCCCATTGTCATTGAAAGTGACCCCAAGGACTGAAGGTGGGGACAGAAGGGTTGGGTAAGAGCTCTTGGTGTTCCAGCATAAGGAACTGGATTTGATCCCTAGCACCCATTTAAACAGTCAGGTGTGGCTGCCAGGAGCAGCATATGGGAGGAAAGGGTTTATTTCAGCTGACAGCTTCAAGGGGAAGGCATGGCAGAAAAGGCAGCCAGAGGATCACATCTTGTCACCATAACAGGAAGGAAATCACCTGCATGAGTGAGCTCTGAATACCCAGCGGGCTGAACTAATAAACCTCAAAGTCCACCTTCTGAGATACACCTCCTCCAGCAAGGCTCCACCTCTGAAAAAGAAAGGTACCAGCAGCTGGGGACAAAGTAGGAGGGTTAATCACAAACAATTGAGGATAGGGGGGTCATTTGATATTCAAATCACTATACCTCCCATGCTGTAACCCTGGCACTGAGGGAAGCAGAGACAAAAGGCTTGCTTGGATTCTCTGGTTTGCCAATCCAACCAGAGAAAAATGGTGACCTCTAGGTTCAATGAGAGACTGTCTCAGAGAAGTAATGTGGAAGAGAGATGAAGGAGGATACCCAATGTCCTCTCTGCATGGAGAATATGAAATCTGTCCCCAAACATATACATACTACTCGCACTACACGTGCACGCCAAAACAAATAAACAAATGTTAAAAACAAAACAAAAGAAAACAACAGCAAAACCTAATAGGGTTGAAGCAGGAAGCCGAGTTCCAAGTGTAGTGAATCTTTCTGAGAACTGGCTGTAATCTTGGGGAGGGGTTGCTCCAAAATCCTGATGAGCTAGACTAGATTATGGCCTTAAAAAAATTCCTCCTTCAAAGTGGACACCCCAGAGGTTCTGAGAATCTCTTGGTTGGCAGCCAGCTCTGCATCATTTTGGATTTTTTTAATTAGAAGAAGAAAAAAAGAAGAGAAGGAGGAGGAGGAGGAAGAAGACCAAGACCCAGCTGAACTTAAAAGCCAGGGGAGGATAAATTGAGAAGTTTCTGTGAGGCCCCCCAGGATCACAATGGGAGCTAAACCATAGGCCCCAGAGCAGGAATGATGGGCTGTCAGGAAGGACAAGCACCTGGCTCTGTCACTGCTCAGGACTTGGACTCCCAAGGGAGGAAGGGACTCTGCTGGTGACACGGTGGCTATGGCAGCAGCGGATGCAGTGGGGAGCTCTTATTGGCAGTAGCAGAGGGGAGGGCACAGCCTCCTGAAAAGAGGGACGCTGGGCTGCAGAGACAGCTCTGCAGTTAAGTGCGCTCCTGTACAAGCATGAGGGCCTGAGGATGCTGAATTCAGACCTGCAGACCCCAAGCCAAAGAGCTGGGTGTGGCCACACGCACACCGGTGACTCCAGTCTCACCGGATGCAGAGACCTGAGACTCAAGGGAGTCCAAAAGCTCCAGAAACAGTAAAACAGAGAGACTCGCTCAGAGCAAGACCAGGCAGAAGAGCAGTGGAACGGGCACCTGGCATTCCACTCAGGCCACCGCAGGTGAGCGTGTGGGGCACCGCAGGGCACATCCTTGGGCACCTCCCCCTCCACATGTGACAGTCAGACCTCTCTGCAGAGGCAGCCCCCTCCCCTTGAGTGGGAGGTATCTAGCTAGTTAGAGCTATAACCTAGGGGCTGATTGGTCAAATATGAACCAATCAGCTGTCTCTCTGACTCACCTGGGGAAAACTTAAATCCACTTCCCCAGGGGAAGCCATTCTTTTCCTCCATGTGGCAATGGAGTAAAGTAAAGAGACTGCTGATCCAGGCCTCAGGAAGGTAAGGCCTTCCCCACCCCACCCTGGGGTGGGGGCAGACTCCAGACTTTTTCCCACATGAACCTTTCCGTCTCATGATGGGAGCTCCCTGTTATCTTTTCTGTTTCTGCTTATTTAACTAAACAATATAAGTTCCGTTAAAACTCTCTGACATGTGTTCTCCCCACACTGGTGGCTGGAGAAACTCTGCAACTCCCCATGTTTCCGTAAATAATAAATTTTCCCACTATACCTTACTATTTTGTTGTCTATGATTTTAATTCTTTAACTTTATAGACAAGAGCTCAGATATTCTTTAAACTTGGGGTGCATTGAGATTTTTACTGGGGGTTATCTTAATTCTAACCCTTCCCCACACCCCGTATCATAATCTGTATCACACACACACACACACACACACACCACACTCTACATTATATACACACCACATTGCACACTCACACTAGCAAGAAATAAAAAATACAGCTGGCAGATAGCTCAGAGATTAAAAGCACTTGCTTACAAAGCCTGCTGGTCCAGGTTTGATTCCCCAAGCGCAAGCGCACGCGCACGCGCGCGCGCGCACACACACACACACACACACACGCACACACACATTAGAGTCCATCCCTTGAATGTCCAGCCCCTCCCTCCCTCCAACACATATAAATTCAAAAATTGTCCTATGTCATATCACTCAATGACTCCACCTGCCACCATCCACAAGGACACCCCTTCCCAATCAGAAAAAGGCACCATATTAGATTTTAAGCAAGCTGCTTTTCTTTCCTCCTCTCCATGGCTATTGACAGACACGTGGCACTCCCAAAGTGCCCAGGTCTATGACTCTGGAAGCCTAACTGTCCCAGGAGTTAGATGAGGAATGACCCCTTTCTGTCACCCCACCTGTGGCTCTAATCAATATGATAAGAGTATTAATGGGTCATTCCTTCACTTATAGTACATCTTGGAAATCTAGTGTGGAGTCTTATCCTTACCTTGCATTTTCATTTGCGTCTGCTGTGTTGCATGTGCCCAGTGGCCCCATGGGGCTGCTGTGGCGGGCAGGGTGGTGGTAGACAATTTCAGAGTCCAGAGTGCTAACCATTACACAATGGAACCCCATGGTGGTAGACAATTTCAACCCAATGAAACTGATACTCCAGAAGTCCCACGAGGTATTAACAATCCAATCTGTACTGAAGGAAATGGTCTCCGTGAGGGTAAGCGACTCACCCAAGGTCACGCAGCTAGAAAGAGCCCAACTGGCTTTGAGGCTGGCTGACCTTTACACTGGAGCCTCCCTGGGATCCAGATTCATCCATCCCATCTCGAGGCTGTCCACCCTCCCAAGCCATTGATTATCACTGTGATTTATGGCCCGCCTGCTAGGGCAGCTCTGCAGACATAATTAATTTGTTTCTGCTGGTGGAGGCCTGCTGGACACCCTCACCTCCCCATGGCGTTTCTGCTTTGAGCTCAGACAACCGATCGATTCCCGGCTCGTCCACCGTCCAGCATGTAGGAGAGACCTACAGCAGCACTTAGATTCACTTAATCAGGCACTTGCTCAGAGCAGCAGCCTGACAGTTTTATTGGGGTGAGACATCATATTTCAGCGTGTTTCCCCTGGATCCTTGCTCCGGGTTCAGTCGGAGCAGAGGATGATCCTGCTGCCTTTGTATTGCCGCTGGCCCAGCTTCTTCGCTGGGGGGAGAGAGCTACAAGGGGAGTGTAATCGATGGCCTGAGCTGAGCTGGAAGGTGACTCGTCAACCCACCTGCACTCATTGAGCTCCACCTGTGTGCTCAGCTCTCAGGCTGGGACGGCTGCAGGAAATTCCAGGGGCTACAGCCTCCTGATGGGGAGATATCTTCTGACTACTGTGTGCCTGGCTGATTTTTGTCGTGCATGTCTGGAATGTCTGGAGCGTGCTTACATCAACCTAGATGCTGTGGGTCAGTCATTTGACATGATCTCAATATAATTAGGAGACAGTAAGCACGAGGCTCCCACAGCTTATCATGGAAGACTGTTCTAATGTAATTTTAAAACACTATTTATTTATTTGCAAGGAGAGAGAGAGAGAGAGAGAGAGAGATAGATAGAGAGAGAGAGAGAGAGAGAGAGAGAGAGCATGCCAGGGCCTTTAGCTGCTGTAAACAAACTCCAGACGCTCGAGCCACTTTGTGTATCTGGCTTTACATAGGTACTAGGAAATCAAACCCAGGTCATTAGGCTTTGCAGGCAAGAGCCTTATCTGCTGAGCCATCTCTCCAGCTTATATCATAATTTTTTTTATTTATTCATTTTCAAGCAAAGATACAGAGAGAGAGAGAGAGAGAGAGAGAGAGAGAGAGAGAGAGAGAGAACGAGCACCAGGGCCACCACCTTGTGGGTCTGGCTTATGTGGGTCCTGAGGAATTGAACCCGGGGCCTTAGGCACTGGAGACAAGTGTCTTAACCGCTGAGCCATCTCTCCAGCCCTATATCATAATTTTTTAATGGGTGGGAGGAGTACATCCTAAAACCATGATAAAAATATAAATACATAAGCAAGCAACACTGTTGTTTATTCCCATTAAACATCATGTACATAATTATATATGCTGTGTGTGTAAGTAGGCTTGTTCACACCTACACCATCACAAACACTCGAGCAAGGCACGGTGCTATGACGTCGGGACGGCTGTGACGTCACTGGGTGTCAGGGATATTTGTAGCTGCCTTGTCATCTGACCATCAAGCACTGTTTTGTCTGTTGTCTGATCTCAATGGCGTGACACCGTGAGCAAGTACATAACAGCCCAAGAATAGGTAGCATTCATTTTTCTCTCAGGTATTGCTCTAACATGCTGTACCGTGTTAACTGCAGGTCAGGTCCTGCCACAGAAGAGGAAACTGAGGCTATGAAGAAAATGTCCTGAGAGATCCCACCCCAGGCCTTCTGAGGGATGTGGTCAAAGGACAGCAGAACCACACTAGTCAAAGCCCTGGCATGAGTGTGGGTACCTTGTCCCACAGGAGTCTCTGGGGGTTTGACCTGGCAAAGCAGCTTCTCCACGAGGGTCACCTGGTGACTCTGAAAAGTTGGAGACTCATCTCTGAGTGTTGATAAACCACCAAGAAGAACGTCTAGTGAGGGCAAGGTGCTCTGTTGGCAGAGACCTCCCCTGGGAGTACAATTTCAGCGTTCACATGTCAGTAGGAACTGGAGAACCAACTGTGTTTGTCCATTCTGATTTTAGGGTGATGGGGGGAGGGGGATGAATCGCATGTAGGACCCCTAGGTAGGTTGGGGCATCTGAGCTCAGCAGGCACTGCACTAGCCCTCTCCCTTGGGTGTGCCTGTGGAGGGTGGATTATAAGACCTTAGGAATCGTGTGCCCAGCAATGGTTGAGTCTGACATGGAAACCGAACCCCTGTCCTTCTAAGACTCCTGAACCAGAATGCCTTGGGAGCAGAAGAATCCAGGGGCCCATGTGGTCATGAAGACAGTTTCCTAGACCCCAATGGCCTTTCAGACCCAGAGAGCATGACCTCTACAAGGTTCTTAGCTGAGAACGTCTGCTGTGATATTATGGCCCCAAGAGCAGGACCCCTATGGAAGAGGCAGACTGAAATGTCAGCGGGCACAAGATGTATCTTGAAGTCACCAGATGGGACATCACTTCAGGGGCCTTGCTATTTCCCAGTGCTTTGGGAAGTACTCCCATTCACCACCTCTCTGACTCTGATTCAGCTTGCAAGCAAGACACTGCCCAAAGAGTCTTTTTATAGTCCTTTGAATCGGTGGGCTGTTTATTATTTCTGTCTAAAGGTTCCTGTCAGCTCACTCCACATCTGCCCAGGTTCATCCTAAAGCTCTTCCCTCCAGGAAGCAGGCAAGGCCATGAGCAAGGGCCAGACCTCACAGGTAACTCACCCAGGCCCAGGGAGGCAGCGGAGCTATAGTCCAAATAACCTGTGTCAAGGCTAATGAGGAACCTTTTCATTTCCAGTACCCAGGAAATGACAAGAGGACACCGGGCATCAGGCAAGGCTGGAGTGGAGAGCCAGCATGGGTCCTGAAGTTCATTTTTTTTTTCTTTTCATGACACAAAACATTAACTTGACTTGCTGTTTGTAGAATTCAATGCCTAAAACTTTAAAGCTCGGTCACTATCTTCATCCTAAAGCCTATCACATAGCAAAACAAATATTGAATATGTGTTTGAATCAATAAATGAACAGGCAATATGAAACTCACATTTGTCCCCATGGATAAAAAACATAACATTAGGCATTATTTATGGATACAACAATACCACTATTGTGGTAGTTTGAATGTATGTCCCCCATTGACTCAGGTGTTCAAAATTAAACTTGTAACTTGGATCTCCAGCCACCTGGCTGGAGGAGGTGTCATGGGAGGCAGATCCTGGAGTCCAGCCCGAAAGTGTCATGGGGATCAGATTTGAATTCCAGCCCTAAGGTGTAAGAGAGAGGTGTGAGCTCTGAGGGTCCAGCTTGCTGTTGGCTGGTGCTTGCTGCTTTTTGGTGTTTGTTGGCTCATGGTTTTTCTCTGTCTACTTATATTTATAAATAGGAGCCAGCTTCTTCTGCCATTGATGGAACTTCCCCTGGATCTGTAAACTTGAAACAAATCCCTTTCTCACATAAAACTGTGTTTGGTTGGATGTTCATCCCAGCAATGTGGATCTGTCTACTACAGAAAACTATGGTAGACGGCTTGCAGCAAGGGCTTTATGGAGTCCTTTCCAAGTATCGACACCCCGTTGCCATGGGATTTTTGTGTTCTCTTCCATGTCTTAAAGGTTTCAACACATCCCAATAGTGATCAATAGAGAACTAACACATGGGTCTTAAGATATTCCAGATTTCAAATTCAAAGGCCATGGATGGCTTCCCTTAAGGTCTTAGAACCCTGTCACTAACCAGCAGGAAGGTAAGAAATGACGTGTAGTAAAGACAAGATGATCCAAGCAGGGCCGTTCAAGATCAACTGGTCACCAGCTGACCCAACAGACTGACAGATGCAGAGCTGAGGTCAGCTGAGTGAGCACCACTCAGGCCACAATGACAGCAATCATTGTCCAACCCTACTGCTTGTCAGGGGTGTTTCTGCCACATGAGCAGCTGTGTGCTACATAGAACATTGCTCATCCCTTCCACCAGGCTGCCGTCCCCCTCCAAAGTAAGGGTGGAGCATACAGTTACCTGCCCTCAAAATATATCTTTCCCTTAACCTCCAGCAAGAGGATTTCGGCTGGGCTTGAGCTGCCTTGACAGGCTGTATTCAACTTCTCGGCATGTCTTGAAGTAATTTCTGACACTGTGGCTGATTTCCTGCAAAGGTTTGGAAGAATGAAAATGATGTCGCCAATTCCTGCTGCAGTCACTTCAGAGAAAAACCCTGTCCTTGGGATGCTGCTTGTTTGCCTCTTCCTGCTAACTAGGGAGAATGAGAAGGATGATGTGTCATGGTCACGGGGCTCACCAACTTGAATCCTGAAAGGGACATGCCCTGGATTGCCACATGGGCAAGAAATGAACTTTTGAGGGGGCTGAGGACAGCAGTTGGGAAAGCTCTTGCCTCCCACACATGGGAAACTGAATTTGGACCCTCAGCATCCACTTCAAGAGGTCGGGTGTGGTGGCCCATATCTGTAATTACAGCACCAGGGAGGTGGGCAGAGAAGGATTCCTGGGGTTTGTTGACTAGACAGTCTAGCCTAATGGATGAGCTTCAGGCCAACGAGAGCCTGTCTCAAAAAAGACAAAGGTGGACAGTGTTCCTGAGAACGGCACTGAGGCTGTCCTTGGACCACCTGCACACAAATATTAAAAGGACAGGAAAGATGGTTCAGTGGGTGAGTGCCTGTAATGCAAGTATGATGGCTTGGTTTCGGTCCCCAGCACCCATGTAAAGAGCTTGGCATGGCATGTACCTTTAACGTCAATCCTGTGGTGGGGGGGGACATGGAACCAGAGTACCACTGGGGCTCATAGGTCATCTAGAAAAAAAATAGCAGCTGCAGGTTCAGTGAGAGACTCAGTGTCATAGCCACATGTCACTGGGAAGAATTGCCAAGCCAGGCACAGTAATGGAAGGAGGGTATTTATTGAAGGTACAGATCCGGGGATGTTCCATAATGGTGAAAGAAGATGGTCCCCTTTTACTGATCCAAGAAGAAAAAGAGAGAGAAAGAGAGATATAACATCACCAGCACCACACACACACACACACACACACACACACACACACACACACACACACACAAGCAAAAATAGGTTGAGGGGAAGGAAGAGAATATATTTCCTTTCCTTCAAGCTTCCTTATAACCTGTCCCCTTCTGCTCTACTGAGAAGACCACCCACTCTGGAGGAAGGGCTCACTGAAGGACTGACTTCCTCTTCTAGTTAATCCTTCCTGTAAGCAACCTCAGAGACCCACCCAAGATTACTGTGGATTACTAAACAGGTCAAGTTGACAACAAAACTTAATTATCATACTCGGTCTCCAGGGATCAATGCAAAAAAGAAATAGGACACTCAATGACATTCCCCTCTGGCCTCCACAGGTGTGCACTCAGGAACACACACCTGCATACACATACCATATCACATATACTAAACATGGTACACACACACACCCCAAAAAATTTAAAAAGAAGAAATAAGTGTCATTACACCATGGAGCCTGCTTATGAACTGCAAGTGTAGTCTTCCCACATCAGAGAGGAAGGAGAGACTCAGAGTAATATGGCTGTCTTCTAAATTGCATTGTCAATAGTAGCTACTAGTTACATATAGCTATTTAAATTTACACGAATTAAAATGGAAATAAATAAAATCCCAGTTCTTTGGTCACAATGGTCTCCTTTCAGATGCTCAGTAGCCAGGGTTGGCCACATTGGACAACACAGAGATCCAACCTCTCCATGATTATCGACATTCTACCGATGGGATGGCAATGACAGAACTGCCACTAGCCACTCGCTGAGGTGTGTGTCGCCGCCATCCCTGCTGCACAACCTGCCTCCTGCTCCAAGATGCCCTCTCCCCACTTGGCTTGTTCACAGGTCATCATCTATCTGGCAGAGAGGCTGGGAGGGGGGAGGGGAGTCTTGTAATTAGGTGATGAGGGCAGCTGACAAGCGGATCAATGAGGAAAAGCCCAGCTATTTCTGAAATGTTCACAGGAAGTCATTGGGAAAACATCACTTATTTCACCAAAGTTGGATGTGCCCACCACTCCACCATCCCTCAAACCTTGTCCACTCCAGACACGAACTCTTCCTTTCCTGGTGAGAAGGGGCTTCTGTGGACCCAGCAGGAATGGGCAGCTGAGCAGTGGGGCACTGTTGGGATTTATCACTCTGGTCTGGCGAGGTGAGATATTAACACGAGGAGGACAGTGTTGCCAGCTGAAGAGGAAAATCTCTGGGATGATGTCCCCAAGAGAAACAGGGCATGTTGTAGAACGTCACCGTGTCATCATCATGTACCCCCATATTTTTGCTGCAGGTCTTTCTTTTTTTTAAGTTTTTTTAAAAAATATTTTATTCATTTTCAAGGGGGGAGAGAGAGAGAGAGAAAGCCAGGTCTGCTGCCTTGTGCATCTGGCTTATGTGGGTCCTGGGAAATTGAACCCAGGGCCTTAGGCACTGGAAGCAAGTGCCTTATCCGCTGAGCCATCTCTTCAGTCCCACTGCAGGTCTTTCTTAAGCTAAGTTGTCAGGCCTTCCTCCCCATCACCACGTAACATCATGGGTGATAAGGAAACCCATGAACTTTGCAGAGGCTTGCTGGGTACATACTGTGTGCAAGCTGTGTTCCAGGTACTGGGAGGGAGTATAGCATAAATAAGTCTGCCTCACAGAGTCTAATTATGGAGAAAGAAGTACACAGAATCTAGTCGAAGGTGCTCCATGCTTCTGGGATGACCAAACCAGACATGGTTTATAGGAGGAAGGGTTTATTTGAAGCTTACAGATCCAGGGGAAGTTCCATAATGGCTGAAGAGGTTGGCCTCCTTTCATTGATCCAAGCAGAGAGACACTGAAGTGGAAACACCCTGTGCCAATGAGAGACAGGTGTGCCAGCTTAGAGGAGACTGGAGTTTGTTCACACTAGCAGACCAAAGCTCGGGTCACCCTGAAAAGGCATTGGCCCCCAGCCCTAGGTGGCAGGAGGGGGTTTTAGAGTTCGGTTACAGACCCAGTACTTAGGTCCAGACGCAGAGGATGGAGGAGGGGATGCGCTCAGACTCACTGTTCCCTGAGGTGGTCCACAGCGGGCAGTTGGGGTGTGGGTTTGGGGTCCTGAGAGCTCCAATAGTGCCGCAGGGCTGGTATCGAACCAATACCAGGATGTGATAACCCACAGAAGCACTTAGTTTGAGCAGTGCGGATCCCAGGTTCCTTCGGGGGTCCCGAGTACCTCGGGCTTTTGAGACCATCCCTGGAACAAGCTGTAGCTACAACCTCAGGGCCACACAGGGGAAAGCGATTGCTAAGAAGTATTGGAATTAAGAAACTAATTCTCTAGAATTTTTTAATTAAAACCCTCCACCCAAGAAGCCTGTTAATTTTAGCTTCGCCAAGTGGCCCTCCTGCCACTCAGCACCCTGTGGCCTGCGAGTGGACTAAAGTGGCTGCCTCTGATTTCCCTAATTGGCGAGGTGCTCAGGCAGGCAGATGGGAGTCAGCCCCTCCACAAGCAGGTTCCTGTCAGGGATTTGCAGCCAGCAGGAAGTTGGAGAGGATCCAGGGACCTTTTTATACCTCTACATTTCTTCCATTCCCAACTTGGGTTAGGTGCATTTGAAAGGCAAAAGAGAAAAAAAAATAATCTCAGTTGTGGGGTGGTTAACAAAAGGGGCCCTCAAACCAGGCTGAGGCCTCTGCTTTGGAGAATGAAAGGTCAATGTCACTGATTAGCTCCATGAGTGGATGAATGAACAGGTATTTATTAAGTGTTTTGCATGGGTGAGGGAGGCATGGGTCAGCCATTCTGCTCTTGGCTCTTACTATTTCAGTTAATCCTCACAATAAGCCAGTGTGTTAGATAGCAATATTCGCCCCATTTTATAGATGATAAAACTGAAGGCCGGGCTGGAGGAATGGCTCAGTGGTTAAGGTGCTTGCCTGCAAAGCCCAATGACCCGAGTTCAATTCCCCAGTGCTCTCATAAAACCAGATACACAAGGTGGTGCATGCATCTGGAGTTGTTTTCAGTGGCTAGAGGCCCTGGCACACCCATTCTCTCTCTCTCTCTCTCTCTCTCTCTCTCTCTCTCTCTCTCGCTCGCTCGCTCGCTCGCTCACTCTCAAATAAATAAATAATAAAAATTTAAAAAACTGAAGGCAGTGAGCCATAGTGAACTAAGGTTATACTCACTGGGTAAAATCCTTATCCCACAAGCGTGAGGACTTGAACTTACCCTTCAGAACCTATAAAAACACCAAGCATGGTGATGCACACCTGTAATCCTTGCACTGGGGGGGAGGGGACAGAGACATGTGCACACAGGTAAACATGCACACACAGGCACACACATGTCTAGATAGGCAGCTCTGTTGAGCAAACGCTGAAACATGGAATCTGGAGGCAGAAACCGCAGCTTGCAGACACTCACCTATTCACAACATGCTGCATGCATATGAGGCCCCCATGTTTACTTAGGCTTCAGGATGACCAGCTCTAATGGCCACACTCGAGGATGCTTCCAACAGACAACAGTAGCAAAAGCAGACCTGCTGCATTAGTTACTTCCTCCTCAGGAGAGAGGAAGGAAGGAGGGAGGAAGGAAGGAAGAAAGGGAAGGGAAGGAGGGAGGGAGGAAGGAAGGAAGGAA
>PVHP010032667.1:0-20152 GCA_004024765.1 Zapus hudsonius | reverse complement strand
CTTTCTTCTTAAAATACTTTGTCAAATATATGATCAATGCCTAAGTTCCTTTTTGCTGTCTGTGCTCCTTCCCTTCCCTCCAGGATGCCACAGTGATACCACACCTCATGGCGCTGCTTAGCAGGTCCCGCTATACCCAGGAGTATATCTGCCAGATCTTCTCACACTGCTGTAAAGTAAGAACCAGAGTAATTATTCTTTATAATGGAAAGTCTTACCAACTTGTGTGTTCTCCCAGCAATGTTCTCTGTGTGTAGTAGTATGTATGAAGATGTGTGTGTGTTTAACTATACTGGAACAGAATCTGTGTGCTTGTACATGTAGGACTGCTTCCCTAGTCCTTCCTTTTCTTATTAAACACAAATGGTAACATACAACATTAACTTTATTGATATATTAAAACATCATATATCCTTGAAGATAACCGATAGTATGGTCTTTGTAATGTCATTATGAAGATTTTGTGTTTTGTAATCTCATTATGAAAGTTTTTTTATGTTCCTTTTTTGCATTAAGGCCCAAATTAAATTTCATAATAGACTTTTTCTTTTTTTTTTAAATTGATAACCTCCATACATATAGGCAATATACCATGATCATAATCCCCTTCCATGACCCTTCCTTTTCTCCCTCCCCAATCCCCTCATCCACTGAGTCCCTTCTTTCCAACTAGTCTCTCTTATTTTGATGTCATTATTTCCCCCTCCAGTTGTGCAGGTCTTGTGTAGGTACTGTCAGGTCATGAATACCATGGCTACTTTGTGTCTGGAAGACAGTATTGCAAAGCTCTCCTCTCCTTTTTTGGTCTCTTAATTCTTTCTGCTACCTCCTCCGCAATGGTTCCTGAGCTTTAAAGGGTGTGATAGATATGTCTCAGTGCTGAACACACCACTGTCATTTCTTCTCAGCACTTTGGTGAGTTTTAAGTCTCCCCAGTGGCCCTTACCATCTGAAAAGAGAGCTTCTCTAACCCAAAGAGAGAGTAGCGTTACTATATGGGCAGAAACATAAGTATTTACGGAGCAGTTTGGTGGGCATTCTATCTAGCCAAACAACAATAGTAGTTTCCCCCTAGGCCTTATGTTGCTGTAGAATTTTAATACCTATAAATAAGCTATTGAATACTTTTAGAAATGATTAAAAACAAGCAGTTACTGTTTAGAAATTAAGAGAAATTGAAGTTTCTTTTTTTTACATTTTATTTTACTTATTTGAGAGAGAGAGAGAGAATATGAATGGGCACGACAGGGCCTCCAGCCACTGCAAATGAATTCCAGACACATGCGCCCTCTTGTGTATCTGGCTTGACATGGGCACTGGGGAATTGAACTCAGGTCCTTCTGCATTGCAGGCAAGTGCCTTAACCGCTAAGTCATCTCTTCAGCCTGAAGTTTCTTTTTTTCTAAGAGAACTTTTTAGTAATTTATAAGTGTATAGGATATTGGTAACTGTCATAGCTACATGCTGCTGGGATGAATTTCCAAACCAGGCACAGTTATGGGAGGAAGAGATTTATTGAAGTTACAGATCCAGGGGAAGTTCCATAATGGCAAAAGAGGCTGGCCCCCTTTCACAGGTCCAAGCAGAGAGCAATAGAAACCATTACCAACACCAGCAAACAGTCAGAAGGGTAAGGAGAGATTTCCTTTCCCTTTATGTAGCCTTAAGGTGGTTCTTGCAACCCTTTTTCTCTCTGGAATTTCCTTCTCGCACTGCCTTCCCAGGCAGAGATGTTTATTTCTAGCACCCCTGAGAGGAGCATCCTGCCCACTACTGAGAGGACTGCCTTCCTATAAACTACCTCAAGACCCACCCAGCCTTTGTTTTGATTTTAATTGCCTTTTCATTGTTTGGATGAGATGGGACAAAATGAATAAGAATTCTGACAAAATTTAAACTTTGCATTAACTGTAGTTTTTGCCACTTTGAAAAATCTTTAGTATGTTGATTATGAGAAAACAGTTGATGCAAAATACTTTTTTCTTCTACTCTACCTTTTTATTCTATGAGGTGTCATTTAAAAATATAGAAATGAGGGCTGTGGAAATGCTCACTGGATAAAGTGCTTGTCCCACAACTCTTGAGTACCTTAGTTCAGGTCCTCAGACCCCACATAAAGCCAGAAGCTGTGGTGGGCTTCTGCAATCCCAGTGATCCTATAGCAAAGTGAACAATGAGAGACACTGCCTCAAAGAGGTGGAAGGCAAAGACCCATCTGAAAGTTGTCCTCTGACCCTTACACATATATGCCTGCACTTACACATGGAACATGTGCACGCACACGCAGTAAATAAGTGGATGAAAAATAAAAAAGAGAAATGAGACATATAGAAACGAAACACCTTGACTCCTCAGTTGTAGTTTCTTGTGCTTTTTATCACCACAGCAGTACTGGACCCATTCTGATGAGCCGTGGCAGCTTTAGTTCTCTTGTTGGGGTTTCTTACTGTTTTGCATTCATAACCCCTTGGTAACCTAAAATCTTTTATAAAACCCCTTGTAGCTGGGCGGGCTAATGGCTCATGTCTTTAATCCCACCACTGGGGAGGCAGAGGCAGGAGGATCATCATGAGTTTGAGGCCACCCTGATAGTACAGGTCAGCCTGGGCTAGAGAGAGAACCTACCTCAAAAAACCAAAATGAAAGCAAACAAACAGGTGTATAGGCATACAAAATAGGTATACAAGTCAAACATTTAGTGATAAAGATATTTATTTTGAAACAATTTTTTGATGCATACACTGTTTTACCATTAATAAAGATGAAAGCAAATTTGTATACCAGTAATATGGATGCTATCAATTTTTACTAAAAGGATTGAATCTTGACTGAATCTTTGATATTACAAGGCAGCATTTTCCACTTCTCAGAGTTGATTATATTTTGATTTCATAATGTTGGTGTAGAGAATGCAGCTTCACATACATCCATGATTCAAAATGGCAGTAATATGTTTCAAAAATGGTTAGAAATGCTGTCTCATCCCAAGCCTTTTTTTTTTTCGAGGTAGGGTCTCACTCTAGCCCAGGCTGACCTGGAATTCACTATGTAGTCTCAGGGTGGCCTTGAACTCATGGTGATCCTCCTACCTCTGCCTCCCGAGTGCTGGGATTGAAGGTGTGCGCCACCACGCCTGGCTCGATGATTTTTTTTTTTTTTTTGCTTACTTTTTTGAGGCTGTCTCACTCTGTAGCCAAGCTGTTCTCAAACAGAGCAGTCATGCTTTGGCCTCCCCAATTACAGGCTCAAGCACTAGGCCTGCCTTGAATGATTTAAAAAAAAAACTATATTGACAATTTTCATAATTATAAACAACATGATCATAACCCCCATTAGCACCCTCCTTTTTACCTCTGCCAAATCCCTCCCTCACTGAATCCCTTCTTTCCAACTAGTGTTTCTTCTATTTTGATGTTATCACTTTTCCTCCCACTATGCGGATCTTGTGAAGGTAGCATCAGCCACTGTGAATCTAGGCCACTTTATATCTAGAAGACGGTATTATAAACAAGCCTCCCCTTCCTTTGGCTCTTACATTCTTTCTACCACCTCTTCTGCAGTAGTCTCTGAGCCTTGGAGGGAAGGATGTCTCATTTAGTGCTGAACACTCCACTGCCACTTCTCAGCACTTGGCAAGTTTTGACTCACCCCTCTGGTCATTGCCATCTGAAAAGAGAAGCTTCTTTAACCAAAAGTGAGAGTAGCATTAATATATAGACATAAACAGGTATTTAGAGTACAGTTTGGTGGGTATATTATATCCATTTGGCCAGATAACAGTAGTCAAATTTCTACCCTAGGATTTATGACTTCCCAAGCTATATAAGCTTTTTTTAAAAAATATTTTATTTATTCATTTTCAAGCAGAGAGAGAGAGAGAGTGCACCAGGGCCACTACCTTGTGGGTCTGGCTTATGTGGGTCCTGGGGAATTGAACCCAGGGCCTTAGGCACTGGAGCCAAGTACCTTAACCGCCGAGCCATTTCTCCAGCCCTATATAAGCTTTTTATTAGGCTTTCAGTACCCATGAATTCATTCTCATGGAGCAGGCCTCAAGTCCTATCAGAGAGCCATTAGTTTCCCCCATAACAGACATGCCACCATTGTACCTGTTGATACACTCAGCCTGGCTGACCAGCCATAAAGCTTGCAGGGTTCACTGCTGGTCAAGACTGTTGATGACTTCTCTCCCTGTATGCTGCACATCTCTTTTCTGATGGCTAGTCAACAGGGAGGATGTTTCCACTGCAGCCTAAGCATATGGAGTCTTCAGCAATAGGTTCTTACCATCTAGTTCTGGTGTGCAACCAAGAGCCTTGGCAATGGCATATAATGTTTTGGGACATCAGAGGCCTCCCTAGTCATCATCTTGCTGTAAGATATCATACCCCTGGCACTACAGTTATTCTAATAACAATCTATGGCTTCTGGGCATACTATCTACTTCCACAAGATACTTCTGCCCAAACTTTTTTCACACATATATTATTAGGTAGCAAAGAAGTAGGTTTCCATATAGCTTACTTATAAATCTTAAATTTTGTTAAACTTTCTTCTCACCCCTCCTTTCCTCGTCTTAGATCATTCCTCTCCTGGCTCCCCCCCCCCCCAATTCTGGATCTCTACTTACTTATCTACTATACTTTCTCCTTCATCTCTCCTCTCCCCTTTCTTCCCTCCCTTATGACCATCTTCTAGCTTCTGACTGTTCCAACTCACATACAAATCTAAACATGTGAATCTAGGATCCACATGTAAGAGAGAACATGTGGCATTTGACTTTCTGAGCCTGGCTTACCTCACTTTCCCGATCTTTCCCTGCAAATTTCATAATTTCTTTTTCTTTATAGCTGAATAAAACTCCACTGTATAAATAAAACATCTCTTTCTTACCATTAATCAGTGAAAGGGCATCTAGGCTGGTTCTATTTCTTAGCTATTGTGAATAGAGCAGTAATAAACATGGATGAGCAAATATCTCTGTAGTAATAAGTGAGAGTCTTTATGGTATAACTACAGAGTAGTATAGTTGGATCATATGGTAAGTCTACTTTTAGGTGTCTTAGGAACCTCCATACTGATTTCCACAATGGCAGTATCAGTTTATATTCCCATCAACAATAGAGAAGGGTTCCTCTTTCCCCACACCCTTGCCCACATTTATTGTCATTTGTTTTCTTGATGACAGCCGCTCTGATAAGAGTGACATGGAATCTCAAAGTAGTTTTAATTGATATTTCACTGATGTAGCAAAAGTGCACCTGGTGTGTAAATTTTGATCAGTTTGTATTCAGAAGTCATTTACTATGCCAAAATTTTCATGAACCCATTTATTTAAGACACTGTCCCCTCTGAAACTATCTTCAGTCCTAGTGCAAAGGTGTGCATGTGAAATGCAGAATTCAAATGTTGTTGTGGTATGTTGTTGGATTATCACACAAGACCTGTAACAGACTAGCCTTTCTTTCCTCCTGGTTTCTGGAAGGTCAGCAGTTCTAGATGTGGATTGGGGTGACTTATGGCAGCCTCTTGCAGAAAACTAAGGCACTGTTTGCCCTGCTTTTGTCATTGAATGTATGCAAGCAAAGGATAATTTAGAAATCTGTATTCTAAAGCCAGGTGTGGTGGCGCATGCCTTTAATCCCAGCACTTTGAAGGCAGAGGTAAGAGGATCACCATGAGTTCGAGGCCAGCCTAAGACTACATAGTAAGTTCCAGTTTAGCCTGGGCTAGAGTTAGATCCTACCTCAAAAAAACAAACAAACAAATAAAAATCTGTATTCTAGTAAATACAATTTTCTATATTTGAGCAAATGTGGTTTTGTCTGAATCATTACTTTTGCAAATGTCTTACTGCATTTTATTTTCTTACAGGGACCAGATCATCAAACAATTTTATTTAACCATGGTGCAGTTCAGAACATTGCTCATCTACTAACCTCACTCTCCTACAAAGTAAGAGTTGGTTTTAGTCTATAGCAGAGGCCCTAATATTTTATTGTTCTTTGATAGGTGCTGTGATCGGGAGTCAGTGTTTTCTCACTAAAGTGTCATAGGTTGTTATGTTACCTACAGAATGTTCTGGTGTGCCCTTTTTTCAGGACATATCTGTCCCATGAGTTGCTGTTGACTTGCATTGGTTAAACACCAAGTTTGGCACTGAAACCTAGCCAGGTGTTAAAGGTGATGCCTTGAAGTATGTAAGAACTATGGATGGCTAAATCAGGAAAGGTTTGGAATTTTATATTTAGAATTTTC
Source organism: Zapus hudsonius (assembly GCA_004024765.1). Classification (NCBI taxonomy): domain Eukaryota; kingdom Metazoa; phylum Chordata; class Mammalia; order Rodentia; family Dipodidae; genus Zapus; species Zapus hudsonius. Next base: position 13,894 of record PVHP010032667.1, on the reverse strand, counting down.
ATGTAGCCATAATGACAATGTACAGAATATACCCACATATATATATTATCAACATTTAAAATGTGTTCTTTTTTGTTTGTTTTGTTTTTTTCAAGGTAGGGTCTCACTCTAGCCCAGGCTGGAATTCACTATGTAGTCTCAGGGTGGCCTTGAACTCATGGCAGTCCTCTCACCTCTGCCTCCCAAGTTCTGGGACTAAAGGCATGTATCACCCCACACTGGAATATTGCTTTTTGAGTTAAAAGTCAAAAGCTTCAGGTTCATTAATTTCCTTTAAATTTTTTTTTAATTTATTTGCAAGCAGAGAGGGAGAGAGAGAGAGCAGGACCTCTAGCCAGTGCAAACAAACTTCACATACATGTGCCACTTTGTGCATCTGGCTTTTTGTGGATGCTGGGGAATCGAACCCATGTCATTAGACTTAACAGGCAACCACCTTATCCACTGAGCCCCCTGTCCAGCACTCATTAATTTTCTTTATTGTCTTTTATGTGATCCACACCAGCACTAGCAAGTTGAAGAAAGGAGTGGGACATTGTCTTTGTTGTGTTACTTTAGCATGTCAGACAGAAGCAGTTATTTTTGTCTTCTGTCTACTTGTGGTGACTCTTGTGTGCTCTGTTGGCCCTTAGTTTCCTTTCAGGTAGGTCTACTTTAGATGTGCACTGTGTGGTCCTTGATTAGAGTGTGGGAATGAAGATCAAGCCAGTTCCACACTAGCCAGAGACAAGGGAAAGGATTATGGAGTGATGCTGTTTCCTCTGCCCTGTGCTATGCAGATCGTTAGCATATGTACTTCAGAAAACAGTTGAGGTTGCAGGTGGTTTCTTCATCTCTGCCTAGCCTGATGCCCCTTGCAGTCACTGAATAAGCTTGTGCAAGAGAAGGAACTTGTTGAGACAGCTATTTATCATCACCTTCTAGCTTGTTAGTTCCCCCTTCTTCCATTTCTTATCTTTTCTGTACTCGATTTATTGGCTATAATAATTTTTAAAACTCATAGATTGGGGAGGGAAAGTGTATGATATCATTACTCTTTTGTCAGAGTTTGCTCTGTTGTCATGAACATGTTCAGGCTCCCCCTGTGAACACATGAGGGCATTGCAGATTCCAGTTTAGGAACGGTCCTGGCAGTGCCAATCTCTTAAGAAGGTTGTGTATCAACTTGGGGTCAGCAGTGAGGATTAGAGTAGGTGGCGATTACTGTGTAAAGCACATCATATGTAATCAGGGCATTGGACCTTTGCTACTCGTCCAGCCTAGTAACCTAGTTTTGAGGAATAGTAACCCAATTTATAGTTATTTTTAAAGTTAAAGTAGCTTAACTGTTTAGCATTTGCTATTGTACTTTTGTTTCTTCTCTCTTTATTCCCTTTGAGCCCCAACTCCAGCCCCTACACATTTACAAGAGTCTATTTTTTCCCCTTTTTTTTTCTTTTAGCTGTTTTAGGAACCTCCATACTTTTTCCTTTGAATTCTCTGTACAGAAAAAGAAATGTTCCATTTGAAAGCCATTATTAAGTTCTCATATCTTACAAAAAATTGTATTTTGTACAATACACTTTTAGATTTGGTTAGGGATATTTCTGTTAATTTTAAATTTAACTACTGTGTCCTCACTTTTTTCTTTTCTGTTTCTTCAAAATTGATTTTTAACTTAAAAAACGATGGTTTTTTTTTAATTTATTACAAAGAGGGAGAGGGAGGGAGAGAATGGGCATGCACCAGGGCTTCCTGCTGCTACATAAACTCCAGATACATGCACCATTTTGTGCATTTCACTTTATGTGGTTACTGGGGAATCAAACCTAGGCTGTAAGGCTTTATAGGCATTCACTTTTAGCTGCTGAGCCATCTTTCCAGTCCTGATTTTAACTTTTGCTCTTCAGATAAACATGTTATTTTCCTTGAGACCTTTTAGTTTAGTTTGGTTTTTATTTTTTCTACAGTGCTGATGATTGAATGTAGGGCCTTGAACATGCTAGACCATTGTTCTACACTGAACTGCATCCCCTGCCCATGGCTGTATTTTAAGTAGAATTAAATAATTGTTTCTTCAGAGTTTAGATTCTTAGATATCAAAATCATATTTCAAAAATTGATTTTTTTTGTTTGTGTGTGTTCATTTATTTTTGCAGGTTCGAATGCAAGCACTGAAATGCTTCTCAGTTTTAGCTTTTGAAAACCCCCAGGTATCCATGACCCTGGTAAACGGTAGGCTGGAACTTTTTGGTGGCACCTACATGATTTGATTTATGAACTACATAGATATTAAGAAAACTTCCTTACCTTTGTTTGTTTCATTTCTAGTTTTGGTTGATGGAGAGCTATTGCCACAGATATTTGTGAAGATGCTTCAGAGGGATAAGCCTATTGAGATGCAGCTCACATCAGCAAAATGGTAAAAAAGTTAAAACAGTATGGAAAAAAAGACTGTGCTTTATCAATATCTTAAGAGGAAAGTAGCCTCATTTGCTCCCTCCAAGCCCCATTTTACTTTGCGATTTTGAAATTTGAAAGTCATAGGCATATCTCATATTTTTCTATATGTATACGAGATTTTTATACTTCATTATTACTACTTGTATGCAGAACAGGAACTTTCACCTAAAAATACATAAAGTTGCTATATCCCCAATTACTGTCCTTATATTTATTTGAAATAATATAGAATTAGATTAGATATGACCAATATATGACAAGTAGTAAGCTAGAAAGAATATAAAGAGGGCTGGATAGATGGCTCAGCAGTTAAGGCACTTGCCTCCAGTGCCTAAGGCCCTGGGTTCAATTCCCCAGTACTCACATACACCAGACCCACAAGGTGGTGACCCTGGTGCTTGCATGCGCTCTCTCTCTCTCTCTCTCTCTCTCTCTCTTTCTCCTTAAAAAATGAATAAACAAAATATTTTTAAAATATAGTTGTTAAAAAATATAAACAGATACAAGGGAGATTTGATTTTGAATTATCAATACATTAACAGGTGTGTTTAGTGTATATTGTGCAGGGTTCTACACTAAGTGAATCATTTAGTTTTAGTATTTCAGAAGCTATAACACTCCAGTAGAAAATTTAAATGAATTATTCATGCATGAATTATATTTTAATTTTCTTCTCTTGGTTTTTGTCTTAAATTTAAACTGAGCATTTGCCTCTTTGTTAATGAGGAATGATATCATGGAAATAGTTTTTTTTTTTTAAAACAAACACTGTAATCAGCCTTACAAAGAGGATAGTACTACAGAGTTTCCCACTGTCTAGAATGTAAGTAAAAGAATTGTGCTGATTGGTTTATAGGTTTTTCTAAAAGCTAAGCACGGGGCATTTGTGGTCAATCCCCAGCGGATAAAGGAATATAACTCTGAAATTAATTCATTGCATTTTTGAAGTACTCAATATCCAGTGCCTGTCTAGAAATACAAATTCATTTTCTTTTCATTCAAAGCCAGATATAATAATGAAGGTAAATTATTTTCATATATGAATCACTGACCAGTACCCCAAGCTATTGCTGGTATCTGGTGGGAGATAGCTCTGCTTCCAAGTTAAATGACTCTCATTTTGTACTGCTGTTTGAGTTAGAATATCCCAATTTACCATCACTTAGGCTGAGATACTTGTATTTTATTTTTAACATTTTCCTTTTGTTAGAAAAAATTTCAAGCATAAAAAGTACAAGGAAAAGTCATAAAAGAACCCATATGTGCATAGCACCTAGCTACAAAACACATATTCCCTTTTTTATTAGTACATTTATTTTAAAATAAATTTCATAATTTTTTTAAATTTAATCTAGCATACCACTTAGACATGTGTTAGTTTTCTTTGATTTCATAACTGGTTAAATCTCAGATAAAAGGAATGCCAAAATCTCCCTCAAATGAGGTTATTTTTTTTCCCCTTAAAATCTTAAAGGCAAATAATTTTTCTTTAAAGGTCTAAACATTAAGCATAGCCTTCATCCTTTTGTTCTAGTTTAACTTACATGTGCCGAGCCGGAGCAATTCGTACAGATGACAGCTGTATTGTATTGAAGGTAAGCAATTCTCTAAACATGTGAAAATTAAGCATCATGTAAGCATTGAATATAAATATTTTTATTCCTGTTTCTTTGTACACATTTGTCATTGGTCAGAACATAGCAAAAAAAAAAATATCACTTTTAAATAGTCGTGCCTTTCCTTGGGGATGCTATGTAGCCTTAAAAAATTTGGTTCAGAGAGATTTTGAGTATCATGATGAAAAAATTCTTAAAATCACAACTTTTTATTTTATGATAATTAGGAAGATATAAAAGTATGTAGAGTTGAGATGAAGTAAAAAATACATTTTAGTAGAAATATGTTTTCATTAAGTTTACAGTATATCTTATAGGGAGGCAGTTTGCCAGCATCACAGATAAAGACACATGTCACTCTCACAGCCAGTGATCAAAACATAATGAGAGAATAAACAACATGAAAACAGGCATTATTGTTGTGATATGTAGCTGTAACCTGAACATAGAAAAGCCTGGACAAGAAACTGGCCCTGACAGTCCTATGATGTGGATTCTCGTTTCAGCACCCTCACCACTGATGTGCTGAATGTACCTTACTCTTGTTGCCTCAGACTCTTGATATGAAAATATAAGCAGTAATATCTACTCATCTATCTCACAGGAATATCGGGGATACCCATGTATCAAATATATTCACATGTCTGTCTTGCTTTAAAGAACAAACAAGTACATTGCCATTGTTCAAAAGGCAAATCCAAGGATAAAAGATCATTAAGAAGACCAAAAGTAAATGAGGCTGGGGAGATGGCCCAGTGTGAAAAGTGCTTGCCTGACAAACATGAGACTGAGTTCAAATCCCCAGCACCCATGTAAATGCCAGTCATGGTGGTACACGCCTGTAATGCCAGCACTGGGAGACAGAGGCAGGAAGATTCCCTGGACTTGTTGACCAACTGGTCTAGCCCTGTCATTGCGCTCTGGATTCAGCAAGAGACCCTGTCTCAAAAAGTAATGTGAAGATTGATCAAGTAAGCCAGCTAGCATAAACCTCTTGCCTCTACATGCACACCCTTACACACTGTACAAGCATGAATATACACATGCAAGTTTACCTAGACACATACACCCCTAAAAAAAAGACTAAGTCAGCCAGGTATAGTGTGGTACATGCCTATAATTCTAGCACTTGTGAGGCCAAGGCAGAAAAAAAATCACTAGTTTGAAGCTAGCCTGAGCTACATAGTGAGACCCTGTCTGAAACAAAACAAAAAAACACAGTAAATACATAGGACTATGTATGCTGTAGTTCTTGGTCAAGAAAGTCAATTTTTGAGATATAAGGACCTCCAAAGTAAACAACTGCACAGATTGCTAAGGACTTATATATCAATGACTGGTTTATTTGTCTAACCTTTATTGTTTGTTTGTTTTTTTTTAATTATTGATAAAGTTGGTTCTATAGTATTATCTTCAGTTGGGAGCATTTATAACCCATGAATTTATAGTATTGATAAATATTAGTAATTAGTAATGTTAGGAAAAGCATAGGTCCTGCCCCTTCGAAGTCTACAGTTAAGTTGTAAAGCCTGAACTAACCTAATAGGAAAACAGTAATTAACAACAAGCGCTAACTTCTGGGGTTAAAAATATAACAGGAACTTGGAAAACAGCAGCACAGTTGACTGCATAGTTGAGGAGGCTTCCTATATTTCAAGCAGTTTGACTTCTACTTCTGTATGCCCTTTGATTTGCATTCATTAGTCTTAGACATAGTAAACAGTTTTACTGGGATCCTAATAGACATTAATTACTAAGACCTATGCCAAGATTTTAAGGGCCTCAGAAGTAAAATTAAACTAGTGGATACCATACTCATTCCAGCAAGTTCTTGGGAAAACTCAACAACTGTGACTGATGCTTTTCACTAACAATTTAGAACTAGTGGAATCAAAGGAAGGTATGATTGTTGAATTTTTAAAGCTAAGTTTTATTGTAAATGTAGATATTCCTAAAATAAAAATCATCCCAACCATATTACTAAGGAAAGGACAACATACTTTTGTGTAAGGCAAAGTCATGGCCGATTAAACTGCTGGATTTCTTTTGGGTAAATACAGATTGGGCAGAATTGTCAGTATGATTTGTTAGGGATTTTTAAATGTCTTCTACAAGGTTGTTCGTAAAGCTTCAAAGCTGACTAGGGTTTTTTTTTTTTTTTTTTTTTGTGATCAGAGTTAATCTGTACCAGATTTTGTTCGGTTTTGCATTAAAAAAAATTTTTTTATTCTCTAAAAACCAATAGAGGAAATATTTGATGTGAGACATGACTCTCAACAGAAGCCATTGAGTTGATTTAGTTAACTATATGCTCTTCATCAAGCTTTTTACCTTTACCGAAAAGCAAATAATTAATCTCCCTACTTTCAGACATTGCCTTGTTTGGTTCGAATGTGCAGTAAGGAAAGATTACTAGAGGAGAGAGTTGAAGGAGCTGAAACACTCGCCTATCTGATTGAGCCAGATGTTGAGCTACAGAGAATCGCTAGCATAACTGACCACCTCATTGCAATGCTTGCTGACTATTTCAAGTATCCCAGCTCAGTGAGTGCTATCACTGATATTAAAAGGGTATGTTCTTCTCTTTTCCTTTTTTTTGTAGCTCAAGAGAGGGATTTTTAAAGCTTTCCTATTGCTCACAACTTTGAAACAATTGACACATACAGCTCAAAAGCCTTTTAAATAAAGGAATTGTTTATCCTTACTAAGATGATAACTGCCTTGTGAAGTTTTTAATCCAGTTTATTTAATATTTATTGCAGGAAACTTTTTACTATGCACATTAATTAGCAGCTCTTCCAACTAAACCCTCAAAATAGTAGTATCTTATTGGGAATTGACATATCAACATCACCAAATTCTGTTGGAGATCACAAAATCGCTCCTTTTTGAATCTTTTCACTGACAAACCCCATACACACCATATACCCTAGACATAATGCCCTTCCTACCACCTTTCTTTGCACAGAATCATTTCTCTTGCTGTTTTCTCGTTCTTTAGGTCAAGGGTGATTTGCTTATTTTTGTTACATGTAATTTACTGATCTCATTTTATACTCTATCAGTCTTTCCTTTCTGTTACCCTTTACCATCTTCCTTTTTTTCAGTTTCACACTTTGGCTTGCTAGGTATAGCTAAAGCCCCATCTGACCTCTGATTTAGTTTGGGACTATTAAGGACCAAATTTGTGCTTCTGTTTTTCTGAAAATAAAAGTTTCTTAGAATCGATAGATATTTCTTTACCTTGTTGTTTCTCAGTCCAGTTATCATATTCATTTCTCTTAACAGATTTTATTGACAGAAGTTTATTTAGGGAAGGCATGGCACAGAGAATATTGTCTTTTAGTTAGTAGCTGATACTATTTCATGAATGTGACTTTGACACTAAGAGTTACTGTTCTCTTAAGACCCTCCCTCACCATGGTCTGAGTTCCTAAAACTCATGCAACAAGCAATGGCTTTATTAGTATTTAATGTTTAAATTAGTAAGGATGTATCTTTCCTGTCTAAGGAAGAGCCTAAAATAACTGTCAGCAATACTGTATTCACAGTAGTAACACATGTTGCCCTCTTTTAAAGTTTGGTATCTGAAGCCAGGTCTGGTTTGGCATGTCTGCAATCCCAGCACTTAGGAGGCTGAGGCAGAAGAGATGGCAAACTCGAAGTCAGCTGGGTTACATAATAAGACCCTGTCTCAAAATAAGAAGTGTCCCCTTAAAGGAAAATACATAAAAAAATAAAGTTATGTGTCCATTCTTCCTTTGATAGTGCTCTTTACCCAGGAGAGGTGATGGAAACATTGAACCACTTGCCTTATCTGTTTCCCTGTGAGCATTTTTCGCACTAATACAAAGATACATGAACAAGTTTTATCCATGGCTTCCTACACAACCCGAGTTTACCTCCCCAGCAGGGCAGAGAGAATGCTTTCATGGTATCAGTGTGCAGAAGCAGGGTGGTGAGAACCTCTAGTGTAAGCATGCACCACTCTTAACTAGTATATAGATTGCCCCTACTCTTCAAAAATTTTCTATTCCATTTCAACCCCACAAAAATTGGAGTAAATTTTAAATGACATCCAAATTTAAATAAGACTTATTTTGTCTTCTTTAATTTTGATGGAGGATTATCTAAAGGTTTTTAAGTATACAAGTACAAATATCAGACCATTGAGAGAAGTTCTCACATGTTAATAAATGTGTGATTTTCATAATAATATTAGTCTAAGTCAGTGTCATATGGTATATTATTGCTAGAATGTAGTTAAGCTTTTAAAGGTAGATACTTTGAAACTTACCAAAAATTGATTATTTTATATTGTAAAACTCTTCCCATAATCCATCATTGTGAAACATTTTTGGAACTGTTCTTAAGAATTATCTTGATAGCTACCTCAAGGATTTTTATGATTTACTCTATATTCTGTGGAGCTTTTTACTACCCTGGATGATTTTACCCTGATGAATTTCATACACCGTAATCAAGTGGCAACTAACCTAAAACTCTATTTCTTAAAGAAGCTCTAAAGAGAGTCTCAAAGTGTTTTGAACAATACCTACAACATAAGAGTTAACTTTTCTAAAGTTGTTCCTTCGGGAAGAGAATTATTCAATTATATGAATAAGTTTTGGCCCTCAGTTTAAAAATATTTATAATACTGACATGTCTTATATATTTACTGGTTCAGTGCCATTAAAAGCATCTTGAAAGCTGGGCATGGTGGTGCTCACCCTTTCTCCTAGCACTCAGGAGGCAGAGGCAGGAGAATTGCTATGAGTTCAAGGCCACCCTGAGATTACATTGTGAATTCTAGGTCAGCCTGGGTTAGAGTGAAGACCCTACCTCAGGGGGGGAAAAAGTATCTTGAGAACATGCTTCTGTTTTAATTTTATGGTAGTTTGTTGAATAAAAAACAGATTTCTGGCAGAATTATCAACTTAGCTATTTATGTATTTTTAGTGATAACATTACCTCATGATTATAAATAATTTTAGCAATTAAAAATATTCTGGATATAAATCTCAGCTAACTGTAATAGATAGTAATTATTGCCCTGGTATATTGTTTGTTAACAGTTTCCACAAAGAAGGCTGGGGATGTAGCCCAGTTGTCGAACACTTACTTGTCTAGCATGCCCAAGGCCCTGGGTTTTATCCTCAGCACCACTGGCTGGATGGATAGGCAGGCAGGCAGGCAGACAGTAGGAAATAAAATTATTTGAAAAAAGAAAAGCACTTTCTGTTTCTAAAAGGTTTTTTTGTTTGTTTGTTTGTTTTGTTTTGTTTTTTAATGCTGGAAATGGACCAATACTAAACTTAATATTTGGGAAATCTCCTATAAACATTACTACAACAGCATTCAATTTAACAGCTACATCTTAAGGCTATAAAAGTCTAGGTATGTCTTTGTGGAGAGCATTTCAGAAAGCTAGTGGAAGCTAACATGATTGCCACTAAAACCTACCGTCTGGGAAACAGAACTTATGGGGGGGGGGAAACATTCACAGAAATTTTCATCTATCAATGCCATATGTTGTGTTTACTCTCAGACAGAAGCAGGGTATATTGCAGGTCATGCTGACACACAGCAGGATTTCAGATAGGAACAGAACCCAAAAGTAACTAGAAAATTCAGTTAGTGTCAACACTAAAATGATAATAGTTGCTAACATTTTTCTTCATCAAATTCTACTTGGGTATTTTTGTTAAAATTTTAACTTATGGACTCAGTTGGAATATTTTTTCCCTTTTCTATAGCTTGATCATGACTTAAAACATGCTCATGAGCTCCGCCAGGCTGCATTCAAGCTCTATGCCTCTCTTGGAGCAAACGATGAGGACATCCGGAAGAAGGTGAGTCTGGGAGAGGGGCGTCCCCCAGTCCTGACAGCCAGCAGGCAGGGAGTGACGTCAACCTGAAAGTCGTGGTGAAGAGCACTAACAGTGACTGTTTGCATTAATAAAGCAGAGTGACAAAAGGCATAATTGAAGAATGAATGGGACCTGGATTTGGGGATTGTTTGTTTGTTTTTAGAACATAGAGTGGCATGGCCATGCTGGAATGATAAATAACTGGCCTGCTGTTTTGTGTCATTAATATGGATTATTCTGTTGCACACTTTTGCATGTTGTCTGATAAAAATCTAGCACTGTGAAGCTTCAGGCACCTTGAAAGACCTAACACTAGAATTGTAAATGTTATTTATGGATATATACTTCTAATGCCATTGAGAAGGCCAAATCTCTATTGTATATTGTTCTTTGATAATATGGTTTAGATTATGTTTTAATTTTTTATTTTATTTTATTTTTTGCTACTGTGCAAGTTTAATGTGAATAAAATTTTTGTGGAATGATGATTTTTATGTTTAGTGAGTGGTCATCTGAATATTCCTGCTCCTCTAAAATAATGTTACTGGTATAATACCCTTATGTTACTGTAGTATAACACTGAGCTCATGTTCTTTGTGAGGTAAGAAGTATAGTGTAGCTGTAAATTATGATTTGGCTTCACAAAACAAAAAGTTAAAACTTACCGTTCAAAACCATGTATAATCTGATAAATTCTACATAAGGTAATTATAGACATCAGCGTGCAAAAACCACATGTTCTGTCATGAGGAACTGTAGTAGAAAGAGCAATTGGTCATTATTTACCAAACATGACAATTTATTGAATCTCCCCATCTATATTGATACTTTAGGGAGTATTATTATGAGAGAAATTACAAAATATTAGGATTTACCATGATTCAGTATTTTAGGCTAGAGAAACCTTAAGATTGTTCAATGAAATAAATTGGAAAAGAACCATCTGTAAAGAAACTGAAGTAACAGCAATAAGGAAAAATAAAAGAGGCAAAAAAGCACAATAACTGAGTGTTTTCCATGTATCTCAGTCTTGGTTCAGCTCACAGGAAGTTTTTGACCTCTTGAGGTATCTTTTTCTGTAAAATCTTTAAAGTAATTTTTTTACTCCTCTAAGCTTTTACTTGTAAACTGTTACTTCAAGGCAGACATACTAGTAATAAGACATTCCCTGTGTCTAACCATGACTTATGGATGTTGACACTGATGTATATATTGTTCACTTTAGGTATTTGGTATGTGACATAGGAAGAAGCCTTTATGATAATTCAAATAAACTAATTGTGACATGGATTGTATAACTTAAATATATGATGAGATTTGTTAGTAGATGGTTATTAGGGCCCATTGGAGACAGAAGTATTTCACCCATTCTTAGAGCTTCAAGAGTCTATGTCTTAGACTGAAAGGGAGATAGCTAGATGGACCATAATTAGGAGCTAGAATGTCCGTTTGTACTTCTTTGTACTTTTTTTTGTCAATAAAGGATTGTTTTGGAATTAATGACTTAATCTGTGATATCATGTTTTAGAAGTACTTGCAACATAACAGTCTAATCAGTAATCTACTAAAATTTGTATTCACAAAATGTACTACTTATTTCCTGGTAAGGCTAACTACTGATGGTTTCTGTAGAAAGATGACAAATAAAGAATAAGTTATAATTAACTATAGTTTTTCTTGTGTGTGGTAAAGAAAAATAGTGTGATGTTCTTATGTGATGGGGATTACATAGAACTTTTAGGAAGATAATTTCTGGTCAACTGCATAATTCACAGCTCATAGAACTAACTTGCTGGGGGAAAATTGTAAAGTGGAAAACAAAATAATTTTGTGATAAAAATCTGCTTAAGACTGGTTTTAGGAGTGAAGCATCCTTATTTTGCAGTGGATTAAAAAATGATAACTTCCTTGGAATTCATTTCTTTCTATTCCTTTCTTTTTGTTAAAATAGTTATTTGGATTTTATAGATTTTTAGTTTACTTTTTCCACGAAACATTTATTTCTATTTTATGCTTTATGCCTTATGTACTTTGTATTCATTTTTTGTGTAGAGCTTTAAAGGGTAATGTTTATTATTGTTTTATAATGTAGTGTTTATTGCTTGCCAAGATGAAATTTTGGTTAACTGAGTTGTGTGGATAATCTCTAAAAGAAATTTCAAGGACTATCAACCTGTCTCCTCAGGCTCCCTTAAAACAATGGGTTTTTTTGTTTGTTTGGTTGGTTCAGCAGGAAAACTTGACATACTCAGTTGGACTGCTTTTTAAATTGGAAACAAACATAATTCATTAAATACTGTAAATAAAACTTGTTGCATTATGCTTTATGACCACTTAAGCAAAAGAGGGAGAAAAAGAAGAGAAAACGAGCAAAACATAGGAACAAAGAAACATGAAGGAGAGCAACCTTCTTGTAGAATTGTGTCTCTCTATGTCTAAGTACTTTTAAAGATTGCTGAAAGCCTGCTGCATGGTCATTTCCTGATACCTTCTCTTTGGACCAGACAAAATTAAATTGAAAACTCAATATGACCTCTAGGTCAGCGATTTATTATACTTGCTTTGGAGCAGTGTTGGTTGTTGGTGTGTTCCCATTTAAAAACACAACTGTTCCTCCAACTTAAGAAGGACTCAATAAATATTTGTTGAATAAGAGCCAGGCTGTGTAATCCCAGCACTTTAGCACTTGTTAGAGGCAGGAGAATCAGGTATTTAAGGCCATCCTCAGCTACATACTAAGTTCATAGTCATCCTGAGCTATGGGGAGACCCTATCTCTAAATATATATAAAGAACAAGTATGGAAATGAAAATACAGAAGCAATACACAGAGTGACATATCCCTTAATATGCCTGGGCCTTTCTGTCTCTTGTGTAGAGCAAAGTTGGCATCCTCATTCCTGGCTTTGTATCTTTTTTTACTCTGTGACATACTTGCAAATTTCCTAACTCCTTGTGATCTGTCACAAGAATAAAAGAGAGTGGTGTCAAGTTTGGCATGTGAGAGTGAAAAACTGTACCATTGGCTGTGTCATGAAGGGAAAGAAGCCCAAGTAAAGATGGGGAACTGCTGCTAAACTTAGGATTCAATTTATGTGTAATTGACCTGTTTCTGAGTTAATTATGAGCATGGCAGAAAGTGAGAGCTCAGTGAAAGAAGGATCTAGAACACATTAGTAGTAACTGCATATTAACATTAGTACCAAGTAAACATTAGGGCTCATCTCTGACAGGGGGAAGTCTCATTTCTAGTGAAACCACTTAATGCTGGTTAGGAAGTAGAAGTCCAGTCCATGGGACAGCAAAAAGGAGATAAGATACCAAGCAAGTAGATCAATGAACTGTTCTAAGTCCTGGCATTGCCAGCAAATGGTTAAGTCTTGTAGAGCCAGCAATATAGCAAGCAAACCTAGAATTTTGAAGCCAGTTATTTTTTATAAAAAAATTATGAAGATCATCACTAAAGTGAGACCTATTGATATCAGTTAGATTAGAAACTGAAAACAACTTTTCTTCAAATTTTCATTGATAATTTTTAGATATGTATATATTTTGATGATAATCCGTTCCCATTACCCTCTTTTGTCCCTTTCCCTATTCCCTCCCTCCCTCATTCCCTCCCTCCTCTTCCTCCTCTTCTTCTTCTCTCTCTCTCTCTCTCTCTGTCTCTCTGTCTCTCTCTCTCTCCCCTCTCCCTCCCTCCCTCCCTCCTTCCCTCCCCCTTCCTCCCTTGTCCAGGCTAACCTCAAACTCAGGACAGTCTACCTTACCAGTTCTAGGATTATAGGCATGGGCCACTTTACCTGGCATCTTTTACTCTCAAATGAACTAGCAAAGTGCATTAGAAAATTTAGAAAGTGTAAATTGAAGATGATTAACAATTGCAACAAATGAGTTAAACTGCAGGGAAATTACCAAGCTAAGGATGATTTTGCTTTTGATAAACACATTAGAAATGTTAAATGCA
>PVHP010032666.1:0-20160 GCA_004024765.1 Zapus hudsonius | reverse complement strand
CACAGGATAAGCCAGTGAGACAGAAACCAATGATTTCGACACAAAGACCTCTAAGCTCACAACCTTAAAGCAGCCTTAATACTCATCCACCACGACTCAGGGAACTATGCGGAAGAGGGGGCGGAAAGATTGTGAGAGCCGTGGTGGAGGAGATTATCCAGAGGCATGGCCAGGAGAACCTGGCTGAATACTAGGCTATCCATGGTCCCCTGTTACAAGGAATGATCCAGACGACCCATGGAGGAGGTTATCCAGTGGAGGGGAGAGGGGAGGGCAGTGGGGAATTGGGGATAACAACTCATTGTTTGCCCACTAAATGTTGTAACTCATTATGGACAATAAATTTTAAAAAAAAAAGGTAATGAGTGATTGAGGAAGATGCTTAGCATTGACCTCTGAATTCCACATACATGCACACACATGCAAACATGCACACACAGGCACATAGGTATATTGCACATACAAAAAAAGTGATACTCAAAACAATGACACTTCTATAAGAAGATAATCCAACATCATGGAGACACAGCAGGTATGGCAAACAGGAAAACAGTTTGTTGTGCCAAGGATTCACACAAAAGTATCCAGGAAAGCTGTAAGAGAAATATGTCTAAAATAGAGCAATAAAAGAAGGAATGAAATTGATAATGAGCAAGGACCCTACAGAAAGGGAACAAGCATTCCTAGAAAGGAATCAGTAAAGCCCTTGAAATGAACCGAGTAGCCAATGAAATTAAGGTCTCAGCCGACAGGTTAATGAGCACGTTTGTGGGATCTGAGAACTTGCTCTGGTTCCAGAGATGAGTGAGAAGTGAGAATTTAGGGGAGAGGAGAGGGAGACAGAATGAGAAGGCCTACATACCAGAGTGCCAATGAGAGGAAACTGGGTGAAGGGGGGGGAAGGAGACTTTGAAGGGGTGTGGTTGAGAACATTGCAGAACTACTGAAGGATTTGATTCGTTAACTCAAGATGTGTGATCCTGAGAAGCCAATAACATAAATAAAAAATAATTCCAGGTTCTGGGGAGATGGCTCAATTGGCAAAGTGCTTTCTGGGCAAGCATGACGACCTGTGTTCACATCCCCAGCACCCATGTAAAAGCCAAGTATGGTGGTGTATACTTGTATTCCCAGTGCTGGGGAAGCGGAGACAGGAGGATCCCTGTGGCTTTGTGGCTAGCTTGTTGAGCCAAATTGGTGAGCTCCCGGTTCAGTTAGAGATTCTGTTTCAAAAGTAAGGCGGAGAGCGATGAAGGGGAAGATACCCAATGTCAACCTTTGGCCCTTACAGCACATACGTGTCCCCCCACACATAGGTACACATATGTATACTACATAAACCCAGAGCATTATAACGTCAAAGTCCAGAGCACAGTGGAACAACATCCTCAGAAGACTAAAAACCCAGAATATCACCGCAGCCCAGTCACCACCGGACATGGAGGGTAGACTCAGTCTCCTGAAAGAACTACAAAAGATCCTTCCAGAAGGAAGGAGGGTGAGATACAAGATGATGAGCAAGGAACTCCGTGAATAGATGCGTTATATTTATGTTAGAAATAATTGATGGCAGGTCATAATTGCAGAGGGCCACTGATATCACTCAGTGGTGGAGTGCGTGTCTAGCAGCTGGGTTCAATCCCCAGCCCTGGATAAACAAAGAAACCAACCCAGCAGTCATAAATCATAGCACCGGTGTGAGAAGCCCGCTGGGGTTCAATCTTAGGCCCCACAGATTCCCTCTGTGCACCCCCATCTCCCAGTCTACCCACCACTGCTTCCCCTCTGAGCTGGCACAACTCTCTTTGGGACCAGCCTGTGTCCCATTCTCCTGCCCAACCACATACCTGCCTGGCGTTTCTATGTAATCCCTCCACTTCTGAATTTGTGTTGAAAACCCCACTGCAGAGAGTAGGCTTTGGCAGCTCACATGGCCCCTGGGAGGACCAGAAGATGCCTCTTAGAAGTTTGGGGGAGCTAGCTCACTTTGGGGTAAACTGTGGGCCCAAGGAATTGGGAGACAGAGGGACTGAGCAGGCAGACTTGCTCCCTTGGCTCCTGAGTCCTCTCTGCTAGGCATCCCAGAGCCCAGTGGTTCTCAAAGGGATGCTCCAGGGAACTTATCAGAGATGTAAATATCAACCAACTAGGAAACAAGACCCCCAGGTGACCCTGCTAGAGCTCCACCAGGTGGGACCAACAGATGTATTAAGTTATCAGGTGCAGACAATACCTTTGAGTGAGTCCTTGAGGCATCCTATGAGACTGTGATAAGCCCTTGCCTTCAAGACCAGCCAGAGCCCTCTTCTCTATGTTCCTACATCCCACAACATTCCAGAGAGAGGCTGCTTGACAAGCCTAAGTGTCAAGGAACAGGCCTCAGTGAGCCCATGGCAGACACAAGACATGGACAAGACTTGGGTGTTGTTTGTTATTACAGCATAATCCAGCCCATCTAGTCTAATGCTAGGCTGCTATCCCCAAATGCATCCGACCACCACCTAAGCGACAGTCTGCTTTGCTGAGACATAAAAGCAGTTTCACACAGAGGCAAAGATGCCCAGACCTGTTTCAAGTGAAGGAAGAAAGACATGTGTGCCCTGTGATCTTCAGGAAATCTTTGATACTTTTCGACCAAGGCATGCTCAGCTGTATCTACAGACCATGGGAAGGGAGACGATATGAGCTGGGATAGATAGAAATGAAGGCTCTAGAAAGGTGTGACTTTAGAGAGAGGGTGATATCCGTCGGGTCTGTCCAGAGCACAGTGTCATTTCCAGGCTCCAAGCTCAAATGGGCCCTGGCCAGGTTCTGAGGAAGCTGAGGGTTCTCTGGCCCTGAGGATGGGAGGAAGAAAGCAGAGGCTGCTAGGCATCGGATGAGAAGTGTCTCACTGGCACCTAGTAACCTGGGCACAATGTCATTACCATATCCCCCTCTCAGGACTTCCCCAACCTGTAGTCTGTATTCCCTCAAGGCCTGTGGAGAGCTGACTGCTTTCCCTTATCTTCCCGTCCCAACAAACAGGAAAAAGAGACCGCAGTGGACTGTGAGGAATCCCTCCAACACACACATGCTGAAATCCTGACCCCCCAGTTCCTCAGACATGATCTTATTTGGAGACTGTCTTATAGTGGTAACAAGTTAAAACAAGGTAACTCAGGTGGGGCCTAATCCAACATGACAGGTTCTTATAAAGAAGAAATTTGGGGCTGGGTTGATGGCTCAGCAGTTAAGGTGCTTGCCTGCAAAGCCTAACAACCCAGGTTGATTCCCCAGTACCCACACACAAAGTGGTACATGCATCTGGAGGTCATTTGCAGCATCTAGAGGCTCTGGTATTCTCATTCTCTCTCTCTCTTTCTCTCTGCTTGCAAATGAATATTTTTAACTTTAAAGAAAAGGAAATTTGGATAAAAACACAAGAACAATGCCATGTGAAGAGGGAAGTTCTGCTATCACAGCCACACCATGATGGCAGACTTCTGTCCAGAGCTTTGTCCACTATTGCTTCAGACCCAGCCCATGCTCACTGGGAACTCCTCCAGCCTGCTCTCCCCTCCAGTTCTCAGGGGTCCAGCAACCTCCTCGCTTCCTGACACACCCCTACCTACCTTGGTGTATCTGTTGGCAGGTTTCCCCCTCTCACCCGCCCCAAAATGACTCCTCAGGGCTCAGCCAAAATCCTGTGAGGCCTCCTAAATGATTGCAGGTTACAGCATTCTCTCCTGCCTGAATTCATCTGTCTGTCTCTGTCTATCTTGCAGTCTCTGTACAGCAACGGGGGTGACTTCATTGGGTGGTTAGCCTTGCTTTTCCATCAAGAATTTAGATTCCACTAAGGGAAGGAGCCATTTCTTCCAAATCCTGCAGTATAGCTCTGCCCATGGGCTATGGTAGGTGTTTCATTAATACTGGCTTGAAACGCCTTCTAGAATATCCTCCTCCTTAAGCTCAGCTGCAAGTTCCCAGAGGGCAGCCACCATCCATCATCGGTATCCAGGTCCCTGCACCTTGCAGAAGAGGAAGGGGACAAATAAATGCTGAATGGTCAAGTATGAGCATGTGACCTAAAGAATTTGCCAGGGCAGGCTGGAGAGATGGCTCAGCCGTTAAGGCACTTGCCTTCAGTGTCTAAGGCTCCTGGTTCAATTCCCCAGGACCCACATAAGCGCTCTCTCTATTTCTCTTTCTCTCTCTCTCTGTATCTCTCTGCTTGAAAATGAATACAGAAAATATTTTTTTTAATATTTTATTTATTCATTTTCAAGCAGAGAGAGAGAGAGAGAGAGAGAGAGAGAGAGAGAACGAGAGAACCACGGCCACCACCTTGTGGGTCTGGCCCATGTGGGTCCTGGGGAATTGAACCCAGGGCCCTAGGCACTGGAGGCAAGCGCCCCAACCGCTGAGCCATCTCTCCATCCCCAGAAAATATTTTTAAAAAATAAAAAAAAAAAAAAAGAATTTGCCAGGGGCCCAAAGACCACACAAGGGTTTCTTTTCTTTTTCTTTCTTTTTTTTTATTTTTTTAAGTTTTTTTTTTCTCTAGTCCAGGCTGACCTGGAATTCACTATGTAGTCTCAGGGTGGCCTCGAACTCAGTGATCCTCCCACCTCTGCCTCCCGAGTACAGGGATTAAAGACATGCGCCACCACGCAGTTCACTGAAATTGTGTGCAAGGACTTTGCGGGTATAAGGTACCTTCTTCTCCTATTTCTACATAACCACCAGGCACAACTTGCCTGGCTGGTGACTGTAAGCCGGACCCTGAGAAAGCAAAGCTCAAAAAGCCCCTTTCAGGATGGAAGGTGTGTCCACGTGCGTGCGTGCATGAGTGTGTGTGTGTTTTGTAAATACTGCACACTGTCCCAGGAAGAGTGCTCGTGAACTGTTTTGAGTCATTAAATCAAAGTGATTGCTGAAAACAAGATACAAAGAACCAATGTGCTGGAGGACAGAACTGTCCTATATGCAGCTGGTCCTGGCTCCTGCAGGTGGAAACAGGTGCCCAGAGGTGAAGGTGATGGTTCATGGAGCAAGATTCAGTCTGCAACAGCGACAGGGCACAGTCCCTGAAGCCAGACAGCCCGAGATCAAGCCATGTCCTGTCACTTTCTAGCTGTGTGATCTTGGCCAGGTCACTTAATCCCCCCGTGACTCAGTTTCCCCATCTGCAAACTGAAAGAAATGAAGAGAGCTACGTCATAGGGCTGTTGTGAGAAGTAAAAGCCTCGATGAATGGGAAGTGGTCAGAATACTGCTTGGCACATATTGGGGCTAAAATTGGGGAAGATAAAGAGGGAGCAGCTGGGGGTGGCAGAGTGACATCCAAGCCCAGTCTTCTCTGCCCCGATGTCCTAAGCTACTGCTGAAATGATACTGTCCCCTCCTAAGCAAAGCCTTCCATCCTGAAGGTGGCTCTTTGAGCTTCGCTTTCTGGGGAC
Source organism: Zapus hudsonius (assembly GCA_004024765.1). Taxonomy (NCBI): domain Eukaryota; kingdom Metazoa; phylum Chordata; class Mammalia; order Rodentia; family Dipodidae; genus Zapus; species Zapus hudsonius. The sequence continues at coordinate 14,716 of PVHP010032666.1, read as the reverse complement.
CAGCCTACAGCCACCAGCCAGGCAAGTTGCACCTGGTGGTTACATAGAAATAGGACAAGAGGTTACCAACTGCCCTTCCCTGTCAGCAAGATGGAGCCCATGCAATCGAGACACTTTCTAGCTTTTTCCCAGTCGTCGTTTTCCAAAAGTGGTACCAGCATCAGCTCGTGGGAATTGGGAAGACCATGTGCTCATCCCTTCTGCCGTCCTGGGCTGACACCTACTTCGAGATAATGTCCCGAGTCCATCACTGTGTCCTGGGCTGGGACACTGCACACATTGTCTTGAGCTGCAGAACCCTTGGTGCTGAGTTCACTTCCACCACGTGTTCCCAGAGCCACCCATCCAGGTGAGGTGCTAGCCCAGGCCTCCCCCAGCTCAGTCTTAAGCCTGTTCCTGGGAACAGCCCGGGGTATTGGTTTGCAAGCTTCCTTTCATTCCTCCGAAACCAACTCCATGGAACCCACGTGTAAGAGCCTTTGCCACTCATTCCTGTAATGTGATTAGAATCGAGTTTCTCTAGCATAAGGGGGACTGTCATTTCATTCCCAACTCCCCCGCCCCTGCCTGGTCCCCTCCACCCTCACCCCCATTGCCAGGCGCATACTAATAAGGAGCATCTCTCTCTGAGCTGAAGGGGCAAGTGAATATGGGGTTGGCTGTCTTCTCAGCCATGTCATTCAGGTCTCCTAACTTCCGTGACACCTTGCAGTTGAGGGAATTTTCAAATGCCCACTGGAAGGTCCCCCAGAGCTCTATTCCACTGGTCAGATGTGAGTGAGGTGTCCCTTGGGCTCTGATGGACCCCACACAAGTCCTCCTCAAAAGGTGGTTTGCCCACAGCACATGAGTGTCAAGCTGGAGCCCCAGGCACCTCCTACTGCACCACATGGCCTCCCTTCAGCTCTTGCTTTTCCAGGGAACACTCTGCCTTCCGTTTGCAAAGCTACTGAATGAAGCAGCGTTTGTCTTTCACACATACTATTTCCCCCTCTATGTCCTTAGTTTCCCATCTCCTGGAAACCATTCCTCGTGGCCCACCCTACCCTGGCCATCCCCCTTGGAGGATGTGATTTGCCATCCAGCAGTGCACTCTACCCGCCTTCCTCTCTTTCCTGTTCCTCCCCATTCAACGCTCTGCTCTCATCCATCGTCCCCTCCAGCAAGCTCGGTCAGGCATCTAGACGGCTTAGCCTCTTACCAGGCACTTAGCATTCCTTCCCCGAGCTGCTTCCGGGGCCCAGTCCACAAGAACCCCCATCAGGGCCTAGAACTCCCTGCTTCCATCCACCCTGCTGATAGGAGGCCACACTATGCCAACATGTTGGTACCTAACACACAACCCTCTCCTGATACAGGCAACAGTCAGAGACTTCTGGACCCCTGGGATGGGGTGAGCCTTGCTACCCAGGGGACCTGGATGGTATCCCTGTCTCCCTCCGGCCTCCCCGCCCTCCTGTCCCCACGAGGCCCCTACTTACGAATGCAGAAGTCTTCACTCTCATAGTAGCCAGGGCAGCACTGGGACCTCCGCCGGTACATGGTCCTGAGGCCACGCCGATATGCCGTCTTATAGCTGATCCTAGGCACCAGGGAGAGAGCCACTTCAAAGGATTGAAAATCAATCTGTCCCGTTTAGAATGATATTTGTGTTAAGCTCTATCGAGGACGCCATTCAATAATGACTTTAAAATGCATGGCGGCATCGAATATGAAGGAGCACAATAAAGAAAAATCGATGGCGGGATGTGGACTGCTCTGTGCGGAATGTATTCTCCACACAGTGCTGGCTGAACCTGCTCACGTCCCCATTTCTTCCAAACAGGGCTGCCGAGATACTGCTGAGGTGACATTGAGGAGGACCAGCGAGGGCTTCCCCTTGAGTCCTTAAAACCACCAGGTTCTGGGCTGGTGGCAGGTGCAAACAGGAACCCAGGTAAACTTCCTCGTGTTGCCTGCAGAGGGCGTGCTTCTCTCCAGCAAGCCCTGACCCTGACCCTGACCTTGACCCTGAAGCTGGGGCCCTGGAAGCCAGAGAAAGGGACCTAGGTTCTAACCCTAGTGCACATACTGGCTTTGACACTGGTTCCTATGCTGGAGATGAATAGGCAAGATTTTCCCAGCAGCCTGCTGAGGCAGGGGCCACCGTCATGGCCTGCTCGTTTCATTTCTTTTTTAGAGCTTTTATTCTCACTTTATGTGTTTCTCCTACCCACCACCCTTTGTTTTATGAATGAGAAAACTGATATTCAGAGAGGTTAATGACGTGCTTGCGGTCACACAGCTAATAAATGTCGGGGTCAGACGCAAAAGGGTAATGGGGGGTGACTATTGACAAGGTACGTTATATTCATGTATGAAAACTCATTTTACACAATTAATATAGGCTAATAAAAAGGCATCTATCTTGGGAGAGAAAAAATGTCGGGGGTAAGATTCAAACCCAGCTCACTTAAACTGCAAAGCCACTTGGTTCCAACCAGTTCTTCCTGGTGGCATCTGGCTTCCAAGGAGTGAGAACTGAGTCACAATGGGATATTGGAAGGCAAAGTTCTTTGTCACCAATGGTCTCAGTGGAACAGATTTAAAATTGTCACAAGGGACATGGGAGAGGAAATGACAGAATTCTTTCCACTTCCCCATCACACCCAAGGGGCCTGGCCTATGGACCCTCCCCTTCACACACACTCTCAGGGAGCTGCCAAAACAAGATGCCTCTGCCTGCCTCCTGCAGAAGCCTCTGGCCATGTGGGGAAGCTGCCCCTCCAGCCCACGCATGGACAAATCACCTCGTCCTTAAAGCTCTCGCCTCATGACAAACGACAACGTGGGTCTCCAGGGAAATCTGTGATATTTGGGAATGTATTAAGCTAAGGTCATTCTACTTTGTCAAAAGCCCATAATGGGAGGTAAGCTGCACTTGCAAGAAGCTACCTCACCACCACCATTATACATACACACACACACACACACACACACACACACACACACACACACACACACACAAGCAGGCAGGCAGCTCCTGGCCCAGGGACTGTGTAGACCTTTCTGGTAAAGAATGACTCAGAATTGACACAGAGATCATTGAGCTCCCCACCACATGGGATAACTCCCAAGACCTCCATCAGGAAGGTGGGCTCTGAGCCACTGATATCTCTTGTCTCTTGGGAGAGAGCAGCCTGCCTCGCCTCCAGGAAGCAGGACAGGGTAGGGCCCAGGGTAGACTGCTTTCCAGAGGAGGATGCTGAACGAAGGGATTCCACCAGCCGCTGACTGATGGTGCTGAGCGCACTCCCCGGCTCATCAAGAAAGCTGCACAGTGACTCAATAATTTAGCAAAATCATTCATGTTCCAGGAACACAGCCTATTTTAATAAGCAGCCTCTCACTCACCCAGCCCCAGGGGTGATGGACCGCACCACAGCCAACTGGCACAATGGAGCCATACTTCAGAGAAAATACAATGCTAGTTCAGGAATGCCAGGGCTCAGGGAACGCCCGCTGCCACCTCTGCCTCTGGTAGGGGCCACCAGCAAAACTGGGGGAGGTAAGAAGGGGCCATCAGGAAGTCCTCTCCACACATACATCAAATGCTAGAAGCAGGGGTTGCAGTCATGATGGAAGAGCTCTGAAAGAGCCAATGCTTTTGCAAACGACCACTACATCTTGGGGGTGAGGGCATAAAAAAGCAATTCTGCTGGAACTTCAGGCCCCTGAATTGCAGGAGTTGAAGGGCAGCGCCGAAGCAGCCCGGCTAAGGCTAAACAGACTGACCTATCTGAGTTGGAATTTGAGTTTAGCTAAGTTAACTGGCTGCTAAAATAAACAAATGACAAAAGTCAATACTCTCTGGAGGAAGGTAACAGAATCTGCCTACATCTACATCTAATCTACAATATGCCGTGTGTAATGTCCAGAATATTGTCCAAAATGGCCAGGCACAGGAAGAAACTAGAACATATTATCTGCCCAAGAGACAAGAGCAATCAATGAAGACCAACTCTGAGATGTCCAAATGTTGGAATTGGCAGGCAAGGGATTGGATGTGTGGGTGGGTGGGGTGCATGTGTGTGTAGATGAGTGTGCACCTATGTGTGCATGTATGTGGAGGCTGGAGACAACCTCAGGTATTTCCATCCTATTTTTTTGAGACAAGGTCACTCATTGGTCTGGAGATCTAACATCTCCTGGAATCCACTTGTCTCTGCCTTCCCAGTGCTGGGATTACAAGCATGTGCTGCCATAACCAGTTTACTCTTCAGGTTCTCCTGCTTGAAAGACAAATCCTTTGCCAACTAAGCTCTCGCCTGAGTCCAGCAGTCAAGGGTTTTAAGGCAGATACCACAGCAAGGCTCAGTGCCTCACGGTAAGTTCAAAGTCAGCCAGGACTCTGGCTTCTTAGCACAGAGCAAATTTCCTCATCACCATTGCTGCCTGCCACAAATCCCACACAAAGCTCGTGGAGAGAATGATAAGAAGGCGATCTGGACTTGATATAGACATGAAATAGTTAGGAAACGTCAACCGTGTGATGTCATCCTCAGGCTTCTTCAGCTGCATTTTGTTTGTTTATTTGTTTTTTTTTTTTTAAGGTAGAATTTTGCTCCAGAGACCTGGAATTCACTATGTAGTCTCAGGGTGACCTCTGCCTCAGTGCTGGGATTAAAGGCATGCGCCACCACACCTGGCTAATCCTATCTTAATAACAATGCCTTGCTGTGTCTAAGGCCTCATGCTTTGCCATTTCCCCTGCACTTTCCAAGGTATATTCCCATTCCTGGCCTCACCAGACCCTGTGGGATAGGTAGAGCGAGATATATGTGTTTAATGAGTCCACTGGTAATTCCCCAGTAAAGGGACCTGGCCCAAGATCATCCCTCAAAACACATCCTCCCTGCCTCCCTCTCCTCTCTCCCCCAGCGATGTAAAAGCATGTCATGATTGGTAGAAGGGCCACAGACCAGGGAGTAGAATTCTCATGGGCAGCTGTTTGTGTTGAGCACTGCCAATAGTGATCTGGCTGATTTGGAGCCAGTTGGTCACCAAATTCTAGCCAGATGCCTTAGGGAGGCTCAGAGCCCAGGACCAGCAGTGTGTTTGGGAGTTGACTCTAGGATGTACTGGACTGAGGTGGAAGAATGAATTGGCAAAGTTGCAGACACAGTGTGCTACTAAGTGGGTAACTACTGGGGTTCCATCCGCTGGGACCAGTGGGGTGTGGAGTAAAACCCCACTTCGGAATTGTGCCCTCCACTCCAAGTGAGGAAGCTGGGGTGTTCATTGGCCAACTTCCCATCTGTCACTGGTTGAAGATTCCCGCCTCCCAGGTCATGAACTCAAAACTTCCAGCCTACTCTGCCTCAGGATCCTTGAGCCAGAAGAGATGACTAATCCCATTTCTGCCCACCTGCACGTAGAGAGAGTGCCAGGGGTGTTGAATGAGAGGTAGAGGCGACATCTCTCCCAAGGGTGTCTCACTAACTTGCGCCAAGGCAAGCCTGAGAGCCAGGCTTTCCTCTGCCCCATCTTCAGAGAGGGGTGCTTACCGATGCCGGGTACACTTGAACCAGTTGAGGATATCCGTGCATCTCGTGTAGTAGATCTGATCGAAGGGGTGCGCATACGACTCTTGGACAGTCACAGCGTAGCTGAGGACCAGACAGGAGATGGAAGTGGTGGTCAGCACAGCAGAGGTCCAAGCTCATGGCCTGACATTCCCTCCCCCTCCCCCTTGCCCAGTCCACCCTGAGGCCATGATCCAGGCTCTGGCCTCTTCTCCCTGTTCCCCACCTTCTCCCAGCTGCAAACCTCCCTGACCCCAGACTGGTGACCTTTCCCAGCTAATTTTCTGAAATTCTACTTCATTTATCAGAGAAGAAATAGAAAAAAAAAAAAAGATTAAGGTTTATTCTATGTGGTTCTTAAAGGCAGATCCAAAAAGTTCAAAAATATTTTGTCACCCACATACATTGGTACCTGCCTGGAGTCTGAGAAGTCCAAGGCCAGCCTGGGCAACATAGTAAGACCTTGTCTCTAGAATAATAACAATATGTTTGTTTAGATCTTTAAGGTCTTTAAAGAACTTGTGGGGGGAGTGCTGGGGAGATGCATCAGGAGGTAAAGTGCTTGGCACTCAAGCATGAAGACTTGAGTTCAAATCTACAGCACCAACGTAAGAGCCAGGAGTGGTGGCATGAGCCTTTAATCCCAGCATGGGGAAGGTGGTGAGCAATTGAGGAAGACATCGTTTTCTGGCTTCCACGTGCACGCTTGCCCACGCATATACAAGCAGACAAAAAAGCACGTATGAGAGCTGATGCTTAAAGCAGCTCGGTGAAGAAAGTGGCCCCATTTCATAGATGAAGAAACTGAGGCTCAGAGGGGCAGCTTGCCCAGTCACACAGCTGGCATCAATGATGGCTAATATTTATCAAATGCTCCATATATGAAACGCTTAAAGTCCTTTTTGTTCACGGTCTCATAAAATAGATGAAACTGTTATTCTCACATTATAAACAAACCCCCAAAATCCAGAGCATCAGACAGCCTAAGTAACCACCTTAAGTACTCCCCTGTCCCTCCCCCTGCCCGTGAGCCTCTAGATTATTTTGCCATTAGTGTAGTTGGGGGTATGTGAAGGATATGTCCCTAGACATTCCAGTAGAAGCAATAACTGTCATCCTGTCTAGTAGCTGTACCTCTGGACAGCAGGTGGAAGCCACAGGGAAGCAGATCTGGACTTAACCAGAGTTAGGCTTTCTCCTGCCACCCTGGCGCAATGGTAGGAGAGAGCACCGAAGCCAGGCTGCCGAAGTGTGGCGTGCACCTCGCGGGCAGGCTGGAATTAATTGTCATGGAGGTTGGTATTATGCCGTGTTTTCCCCAGAAGGCTCGCTGACCTGGGCCAGATGGCCAGGCCCAGGCTGTAAAAGCCCATCTGCTTTGCCTGAGGATACCGATTTCATGTGCAAGGGGCTGCGCGCACGGGGGCCAAAGCAGGCTCTCTGATGACGACAAGGGCAAAAATCTGGAATGCTATAGGAGGTCAGGGGTGGTCAGCAGTCCTCTGGGACCCAGGAAAGTGGGGAATTCTGTTTGACACACTCGAGAATTCTAGGGAGGGTTCTGAGTGTGCCCCACCAGCCAAGACCCACCCAGAGATACAGGTCTATGAAGACATGATCTAAACCTCTGTTTACCACCAGGACTAAAGCCCACCTGGGCTTCCCAAAGGCCTCTCCAACTCTGAAGTTCCATGGTACTCTGCCACATCTCCCAAGGAATTCATTTGGAGGGAGAATGAATGGGTTATGCTCAGACTGTACAACCCAAAACCATGAGGCCAAGTTTGAAGCCATAAGCAGCATCTCTTTGAACACATCATTGAACTCCCATAAGCCTCCACTGTAAATCGTCACCTGTAAATCTATGACAAATACCAGGGACTTGATGTGATTACAGTGAAGATTAAAGGAGAGCACCAGCAGTGGGAAGATCACACATGTAAATGCTTTCCCGGAACCTGGAGAGGTGGCTCAGCGGTTAAAGGTGCTTTTTTTTGCAAAGCCCGAAGGCACAGTTCGATTCCCCAGTACCTACGTAGAGCCAGATGCAGAATGGCACATGTGTCTGGAGTTCGTTTGCAGTGGCAGGAGGCCCTGATGGACCCTTGCACTCTTTCTCCCCCACTTTCTTTTCTTTCTATCTCTCTCAAATAAATAAACATTAAAAATGCTTTCTGAATACACAGTAAGTGTTTAGTAGATGCTGCCTTTCTGTTATCTGCATGACCATGGAAAGATTCTTCCATCCTACCAGGGTGGAGAAAAAAGAGAGTAAGACCCGCGTAAAGAACTGATTGAATGAACTCCCCATCTTGTTGAGCACCTGGGGGTTCAGCCTCCTGTCTCCACACTGAAAGGGACAAGGGCATTCACCCCACTAACGTGGTTTGGTGTGCCACAGGGTTGGACCAACACTGCAGGATGCCCTGAGTTGAGTGCGTCCAGCAATGAGGCCTGGTACCAATGCCAAGTCTCTGACCTGAAGCGTGTGCCCTGGTTTCACGGCTGGGTGGTTTAATGCTGCTCGCTTGCCAACATGCTAATGAGGGGCTGATTCATCTTGTAATGCCAGGCTTTACTGGCCAGGGGAGTCTCCACACTGGGTTTTATGGTGGAGGGACATAATTAACAAGAAGCCCTCCAGAGCTTCCAGAATAATCTAGCTGGGAAATTCTCTCTAAGCAGTCTCTGCGGACCAGGGTATGTTTCTGAAGTGGTATGGACTGGATCCATCCATGCACAACTTGCAGGGGACTTGGTTAGAAAAACAGAGAAGGAGCTGGGCGTGGTGGTGCATGCCTTTAATCTCAGCACACAGGGAGGCAGCGGTAGAACTGCCATGGGTTTGAGACCACCCTGAGACTGCATAGTGAATTCCAGATCAGCCTGGGCTACAGCGAGACCCTGCCTCAAAAAACTGGAAAGACAGACCGACAGACTGACTGACTGACTGACTGACTGACTGACTGACTAACAGACTGACAGACAGACTGACAGACTGACAGACAGACAGACAGACAGACAGACAGACTGACAGACAGACAGACCGACAGACTGACAGACGACAGACAGACTGACTAACTGACAGACCAACAGACAGACAGACGACAGACAGACAGAAAGACAGAAAGAAAGAGAAACATGCTTCTATCAACAGACATTCTGGACAACCTCTTCCCTCTTCCCCAGGGACAGATCTGGGTTGCAGGGTTGCACCATTGGGTGGCTCCTTGTCCACCATCCAGGCTGCCACCCAAGCTGAGAGCCCCACCCCTGAAGAGCAAACTCATTCAATACTTGCTTGTTCCAAACGTGTTCATATTAAGCCGATTATGCTATTAGTGCTTTGGTTTAAGTTTGAAAGGATTCACTGTGGTCCCAGCCATCAGAGCTGGCTCTCTGTGAGAGAGGGGACCCAGACTGGAGCCCTGGGTGAAGAAGAGACGAGCAGAGAGACATCTTAGGGCCTGACTATCACACAGACCAAGTTGGAAATCACTATGTCTCTCCTGGGCAGGTGATGGAAGAATTTATCTGAAAATAGAGGCCCTAGTGTGGAGTCCTACCCGAGGCCTCCCTGACCACTGGAAAATAAAGAATTGGATTAGCCAAACCGAGAGGGATTCAAGGAACCTCGGGATCACGGGAAAGATTATGAAACATGTAAGATTGGACCAAAATCTCTGGAGCTGAACCCCAGAGGCTGCTTTTCCTGCACCCCCAAAGAGTCTGATGTACACTGACGTCTGCAACAACCTGATCTGAACTTGAGTTGCCAGTAAGAAAAGCTCTGTGGTCCTCAGAGCACTACCATAAAACCGGTGTCTTGTTCCCACAAGCCTGTGCAGAGCTGGGGTGGGCTCAGAGACTTCCCAAAAGCACAGCACTAGCAGGCAGGAAAATCTCTGTTGGGGTGCCCTTGGGTCTTCATAGATTCTTCCAATGTCCCCATAACACGGCCCTTAACTCCGGCCTCAACACTGTCACAATTCCACATAGGACATCTGGTCACCAGAAGTCATACCAGAGCAGGCACCATCAATCTGTCTCTAGCCAGCCCTCCTGGCTATCAGGTATCCAGGCCATTCCAGAGTGCAGCACCCCTAGGATGAAGTATTTCTCTCCACCCACTCTTGTGAGCACCCACTCGCCTTCCTTCTTCCTCCATCTGCCTCTCCAGTGGGTCTTCATCTTAATTTTACTCATTTGATTTATTAGCATTTAAGTGGCAGTGTCGTCCTGGTCGGCATGGCCAATCAATTCCTGGGTTTAATTCGGTTTTTCCTGATTGGGTCTCTGGTCACTGTCTTTCTGTTCACCAAAATCAATACCTTAACCTTGTGTTTCAAAGTCAGACCATCTGCAGAGACCCGGCCCTGTTCTCTGGGACAAAGCACTACGGTCAGAATGCGGCAGGCTCTTCTGCTGTAGCCAACAACAGAAGCAGTGGGGCCACCCCCTCGTTCCCAGGGTAGGACACTCATCCACCCCGCGACATTGCTGCCAGGCCTCAGGATAGACATCCTGACAGGTACCCCAGTGATGCCAGGGCCATTGCTCAAGACATCACAGTTCACATCCCCTCAATCTAGGCCACCGGGCTGACTATGGAAAAGGATGGAGTTCCCCGGGGCCTTTACTTTCTCATCTGTAAAGAGGGTGAGAATCTCCATTGTTCTTCCCTGGCTTGTATCCTAGGCTGCCGCCCTGCTGGACCACTGGCCCTTTGAGGACAGTTGCTGCCTCTCCTGACTCTTCTGTTGTCTCTCTAGAGGGTCGCTCAGTGTGTGAGACCCCAGGGAATGTCAGTTCTGAGTCCCACACCTTACCTCTCCCAGTGGCTGCATACGTTGGGGTCCTCAGGGTTCAGGGTGAGGGCAGCTTGAAGAAGGGAGACCATAAGGAGGCTCACCATGGACAGCTCCATCTGGCCCTGAAGGGGAACAAAGAAGATGGACTTGTGTGTGTGCACTGAGACTTGTTCATTGTGGAAGTAGCGTTCAGCCAGCTAAGCTTCCCATGACCCCCAGCATAATCAATGCTTGATTTTCACATATGGGGTGTTCACTAACACCCAGCAGCCCACCAGATCTGAAAACCCAAAGAGTAGGGAGTCAGGGAGAAGTCACATCTCCATGCCAGGATTTCTGTATGAATTTGAGTTCATGTACCACTTTTAAAAGGTATTGGGTGCTGGAGAGATGGCTCAGCAGTTAAAGCACTTGCCTGCTAAGCCCAAGGACTGGAGTTCAATTCCCCAGTACCCATGTAATACCAGATGTTTAAAGTGGGTTATGCATTTGGAGTTTGTTTGTAGTGAGTAGAGGCCCTGGCATGCCTATTCTCTCTCTTTCTGTCTACCTCTTTCTGTCTACCTCTCTCTCTCAAATAAAAAAAGGAAGGAAGGAAAGAAGAAAGAAAGAAAGATTTTTTAAAAGTTATTGAGAATTGTAGATATTTCACCAGAAAAATTCACCAAGTTGGCAAAATTTTTAGTACATCCCTGACCCACAAGGCTGGATCTGGTCATTGTAGTCGTCAGAACCCCTCCAATCCTGCCTTCATCTCTAACAAGCCTGGTCCATCCACCTCCTCTGTGCCAAGAAAGAGAAGGACACTGGCGTGGCTTTCAAGGGACCCCACCTGAGAAAGCCCTTCTGGACATTTGGGGCCTGCATCTCTTGCCTCCTATGAGCTACTCAGTCCCTGGCTATCACCAAATGTCACTGCCACGTGGGATGAAATGCTGAGACAGCCCGGTAAAGGGTTTCAAGGAGACAGCTTGCCTAGTTTATCCTGTCCCCTGAGGTGACATCATGTGACAGGTATTCAGTTCCAACCTGCCTGTTCCCTAAATGGGAGGTCCCCAACACACCACTCCTTGACGAGGGCAGAGAGTAACCCAGGGGGAGTGGTTGGATGACCCCATGGGCTCCTTCTACTGACTTAGAGAACAGCTTCTAGTATAAGGGATCCCACCTGGTGGGCTGCTGACCTTAGGGGGCAGAGGAAAGTGGGGGCACCTCCAGGGTATTTGGACCTCATGATCTGTCTGTAAGTTGACCAAATGCCATGACTAAGAGATAGCACTGTTTTTTATGAGTACATAGATGCTATCATGATTTACTTAAAACCTTTACTGAATTCAGAGTAGCTTTTCTTCTCAACCGTTGACACTAAAAGAAATGAAATTTCTTATATATATTTTTAAGAAATGCAATCTCTAATAAGCGAGATTGAGGTGTTGTAGAAAATATGTATGTTGTGTGTATATATAGATGTGGGCACACATGAATGTGGGTGCCTGTGTAAGTATGTGCACACACATGTGGAGGCCAGAGGTCCATGCCCTGTGTCTTCTTCAGTCACTCTCTACTTATTTTCATGACAGGGTCTCTCACTGAATCTAAAGGTGACTGATTTAGCTAGACTAGCTAGCCTCCTAGCAATCCTCCCGTCTCTGCCTCCTTAGAGCTGGGATTAGAGGTACATGCCATGATGCCCAACTTTTATGTGGGTCCTAGAGATTTGAACTCAGATCTTCATGCTTGTGTGGCAAGAATTTTACCCACTGAGCCATCTCTCCAACTCTTAGGAAACATTTTACATTGGAAAGTGTCCTCAGGCCTAAAATGATTGGGGAACTATGTCACAGGCCTTGAGTTTCCAGGTGAGGGCCACTCAGTCTCCTTGGGGACAGATAAGAGCGACATGAGTGTTTCACCTCTCCCCACCCCCGTGTGTGTTCAGAATGGGGCTCCATGCAACCCCTTTCTTTTTTTTTTCTTTCTTTCTTTCTTTTTTTTTTTTTCGAGGTAGGGTCTCGCTCTAGTCCAGGCTGACCTGGAATTTACTACGTAGTCTCAGGGTGGCCTTGAACTCATGGCAATCCTCCTACCTCTGCCTCCCGAGTGCTGGGATTAAAGGCTTGCACGACCACGCCCGGCATGCAACCCCTTTCTTGAGAAGGTTCACTTCTCTCCTCTCTACCTCAGTCATTGCCTTGTTAACTTCTTTCTCAGCAGTTCTCTCGATAACCAACAAATTGTCACAAATTCCATATAACCATGGGGGCCTGAATTAATGACAAGTGAGGTTTTACTTTCTGCATGTGATCTGAAAACCATCTCGCTAAATGCAGATCTTGCTGGATTGAGAATGCATCTGCAAAGACATTGGGAGAAAGGGGGGAACCAGGTGTCCCTGCTGAGTCCTGGAAGCCCAGATACTCATGGCCCCACCCACCACCCTCCCTGCCTCAGCCCCAGAGACCCTGAGTCTGCATGGTGTGAGAGCTGCTGAGAACCCATGCGATCCAGCTCACGACTCCATTGTCCTCTAGGAGATTCAAGTATACACAAGGTTGAACCTGCCCATAACAAGGCATCGAGGGTTGGGCAGAGTCAGGAGGGATATGTATATCTTCTGGGGACATTTGAGTTGATCAGACATCAAGGGAAGAAATGAGTGATGCAGGGCTAGAGAGATGTCTCAGCAGTTAAAGGTGCTTTCTTACAAAGCCTCCCAGCCTGGGTTGGGTCCCCAGTACCCACGTAAAGTCAGATACACAAAGTGGCACATAAATTTGGAGTTTGATTACAGTGGTACAGAGGTTCTGGTATGCTGTTCGTATTCATTCTCTCTCTCTTTCTCTTTCTCTCTCTCTCTCTCTCTCTCTCTCTCTCTCTCTCTCTCTCTCTCTCTCTCTCACACACACACACACACACACACACACACACACACACACACACACACACACCCCTATATATCCAGCCTGGGGAAAGCAAGGAGTCACATGTTCCTGTTTCCTACACAACCCTGACTTCTGCTCGGCCAGGTCCTGTTATCTCCCAGCATCCTTCCCAGAGGATCCCAGCAAGCGCCCTCAGACTCAGTCAGTGTGATGGTTAATCTCTATGGCCAACTTGATTGGACCAAGCATCACCTCGGAGACAAATATCTAAGCATGTCTGTGAGTCAGTTTCTAGATTAGGTTGAGGTGGGAACATGTATTGGTTTCTTTCTCATTGCTGTGATGAAAAGCCTGACAAGAAGCAGCTTAAAAGAAAGGAAGGGTTTTCTTTGGCTTACAGTTCCAGGAGACATCGTGGCAGGGAAAACACGGTGGCAAGAACAGAAGGTGGCTGGTCACCTGCATCCAGCATCAGGAAGCAGAAGGTGAACAGGAAGTGGGCACAGGCTATAAGACCCTCAAGGCTCAGGCTGGAGAAATAGCTCAGTGGTTAAAGCACTTCCCTGTAAAGCCTAACAACCTCGGGTTCAATTCCCCAGTACCCACATAAAAACCGGATGCAGGCCAGGCGTGGTGGTGCACACCTTTAATCCCAGCACTCGGGAGGCAGAGGTAGGAGGATCACCGTGAGTTCAAGGCCACCCTGAGACTACAGAGTGAATTCCAGGTCAGCCTGGACTAGAGCGAGACCCTACCTCGAAAAACCAAAAAAAAAAAAAAAGAACGGATGCACAAAGTGGTGTATGCATCTGGAGTTCATTTGCAGTGGCTGGAGGCCCTGACATGTCCGTTCTCTCTGTCTCTCTTCTATCTCTCTTTCTCTTCTTACAAATAAATAAATTTCTAAAAAATTTAAAACCTTTTTAAAAGCCCTCAAGGCTCACCCTCAGGGTCTCACTTCCTGCACCTCCAGCGAGGAACCATTAGCAAGCAGAGCACTAGCATTTATCACTCTGCTTTCTGGCTGAGGATACGATGTGACCATCATGCCTTCCCCACCAGGATGGACTGCAAGTCCTCGTCCAGGGCCAAGCCTGCCTCTGATGGTGGGCAGCGAGAGAAGGATTTCCAGCTCTGCTGGGAAGAGATGACTTCTCGTGGACCCTCCCAGTGCTCAGAGACTCTTTCCTGGATCGTTATACATTCTGGGCTGAGGGTGTGGTACGTGCAAGGCCCTGGGCTCCAGCACAGCACAGCACTCAGTCAGCCCATCAACCAACAAAGCAATTTTACCAGCAGAGCCTCCCTCCTGCTCTGTCTCCTCCCAAGCCTGGCGCACACTCTTCTCTTTGCCAGACTGCCTTCCCCTTATCTTCAGCCCTGCTCAGACAAGTTCTATATACTACTCATGCCTGCATGGCTTAGCAAAGGGCGGGGCCACTGAAGTAGCCCCCCCCCC
>PVHP010032665.1:0-20283 GCA_004024765.1 Zapus hudsonius | reverse complement strand
GTCCACTGTCCCCACCGCGTGCAGCCCGCGGGCCCAGCATGGCGCGCGCCGCGGGGCCCGAGCGACGGCTGCTGGCCGTCTACACCGGCGGCACCATCGGCATGCGGAGCGAGGGCGGCGGTGAGTCGCCGACCCCGCGGTCTGGGTAGTGGCCTGGGGCCCCTTCCTGCTCCCGTGGAGGGAGAGTCGTGGCAGAGCCAGCGGGGGTCGAGGGAGGCTCTCTCTACCCCCCGACCGACCCCAGCATCATGGGGTGGGAAGCCAGGGGTCTGCGGGCACATGGAGCCCTGCCTGGAGGGTGCTGGGGTGCCAGGCGCAAGCTCCCCGGAGCTTGCTGCCTAGCCCTCCCCAGGGCCCCGTGGTTAGCTCCCCTCCACTACCTTCCGGGGTCCAGGCGCCTTGGGGTCCAGGCGCCTGCTGTGAACGAGTCTGCTGCCCACAGGTGCCCTGCACAGATCAGGGGGCCCCCCAAGTCCTAGAGCCTGCAGGCCTGCTAGTGGGCATTCTCCGTGCCAGTCCTCCCCTCGCACCTCTCTCCTGGACACCCCTCTCTGCTGCAGTGACTGCCCAGCAGTTCCTGTCACTTGTTCGCGTCACTGTTTCTGTCCCTGCAGATGTAACTCCGTGGCCAGCAGTTAGTTCAAGTTCACAGGCACCTCGATTGGACTCTGTTTTGTGCCCCAGGACACAGGCGCTAGCTGGGCCTGTCCTCGTAGGGCTCAGGGGTTGTCCAGGCTGGCGGGAGCCAGTCCTCCGTGGCATCCTTTTGCCTCTGCTTGGGACAAAGTTCACAGGTTAGGAATGTCCCTGAGGGCCATTCCACCATTAGGAGATGGTTTGGCCACTCTGCCTGGCCTTCCCCAGAGGAGGAGAGAGACTAACATTCAGAGAAGTGACACCCACTAAGGAGATGGGCCCCAGGGCATGGTGGGCATCCAGTGTGCTGAGAGGGCTCCCCTGAGGACACAGGCCCTCAGGAAGAATGCTGCTTGTGGCCAGTGGGAGAGAGGAGCTCAGCACAGATGAAGCCGGGGAGCTGCCCAGGGGGGTTGGCTCTGGGGACTTGGGCCTGTGTACATGGGTCCTGTCACTTTCCTGACACTGTCCCTCCAGGTCTGGCACGTGGGGAGCTCAACACTGGTCTAAGCGGAGGGACAAGTGGACTCTGGTCACGGGCCCACCTGTGGGGACACCGTGCTCTGTGCCCTTTGGGTGCTCATCCGGCAGCCACCAGGGCTCACGCACCCATATTCTTTTTTTCCACAAGAGGCTGCGAGGCCATGTATCTAGAAGGTGAAAGATGGTTTGATATCTGAAAGTGGGGGTGCGGTGGGGTGTCGATTTTCAGGCAGGCAAGAGGCCTGGGGTCTGGAGTCCTGGGAAAAATGGAGTCAGGCAGGCGTCTGCTCCTGTTCAGAAATCCCTTCCTGGGGTGATGGCTAATCTCACTAGAGGAGGTGCAGGAGGCTCCCAGGCTAAGGCTCCCTTTCCCAGACCCCATGGCCTGCAGCACTGGTCCTTCTGCCCTTCAGAAAGGCTTGGCCCCTGCAGGACAAGGGAGGACAAGACAAGATGTTTGGCCTCTGCTGACCCCAAGAGGGAGCAGCCAGGGCTGAGCCTCCAGGCCATGTGGCTTCAGCCAGCTGCTCTTCAGAGGCACACAGGTTTGACCTTGCCTTGCTGTGTAATGGAAAAGGCTTCCAGGAATAGGCCAGCACCCACAGGCCCCAGGGCTGGAGTTGTGGGCTCTGAGGGCCTTAGGCAAGTCTCAGGCTTGGGAGGTTGTTGAACTTGTGGCTGCAGGCCTCGAAGCCCAATGATTAACCAGCAGGGCCCAGCCTCCAGCGAGGGCCAGTGAGTGGGAGTGGTGGCTGTAGCTTTAGCCGAGCGGAAACTGTTTGGATTCTCGCTGTTGTAACACCATTTGTGCTGCTGGTAAACAGTGGCCTGTGGGCCGAGGGCACTGCGTGCCAATCCCTGCTAAGGTCTGAGGAGGGCAGAGGGTGATGGCAGGGTTCACCCCGTCACCACCCCTTCAGAGTTCAGTGGTGATGGTGAACCCAATGGGCCCAGGCACACCTCAGAGGACACCCAGCACCCAAAGGCCTCCTGTGTCCTGGTGACTCATTTGACTCCCGAGCACAGAGGGAGGAGCTGAGCTTCTGGGCAGAGCGGCTTAGGCCGCCCTACCTATGGCGTCCTGCCCAGTGGCCAGAGCTGGCCCAGCCTTAGAGCCCTGTCCACAGCAGCAGACTGCATCTCTGCGTTCCAGGGAATGTGCAGGAGGCCTTTGGGATTTTGTGCCAGGCCACGGGAACTGGAGAGGCCTGGGCGAGGATCCTGAGGAAGCCAGGGGACAGTGACTCCCAGCTCCGAGTCTGAGGGGCTCCCCGTGCTGCACCTGGGTGGCAGAGAGGGAGAGCTGAGTTTGTGGTCGGCCACACGACGCTGGGATAAATCTCCAAACCAGGCACGATTTGGGGAGGAAAATATTTATTGAGGTAACAGACCCAGGGGAAGTTGAGGAAAAAAGGCTGGCCCCCTTTCACAGATCCAAGCAGAGACAGAGACAGCACCTCCAGAAGAAGCAAGCACACTCCAAAACCAACAAGAGGAACTCCAGGCTTGAGCTCAGGCTGCTTTTTGCATCTGTAAAGCTAGAATTCCAGACCCATCCAGAAACACCTTAGGGCTGAACCCTAGGATCTGGCCAAGGTGACACACTTCCTCTAGCCAGAACTGGCTGGAGACAATTTACAATTTTAATAAACCTTTCATTCTTTGGGGGGACATCATTCAAACTACCACAGCCAGGTCCCCTGGTCAGTGGGTGAGGTGGGAGGGAGGTGCTGCCAGGGGAGGATCTGGGGGTCGTTGGGGTGCTGCAATGGGGTCATCACCTTATTCTCACCCCAGGAAACACATGGTATGGCCAGATGGAAACGGCTCCGCACGCCAGGCCAGGAGCAATCGGCTGGGATGGGCAGTGAGGCTAGCCCAAGCCTGGCACCTCTCTGAGGCACAACTGGCCCTTCTCTGTGGTGCTCCCTGGTGACCGCAGCTCCCCACGTGCCCAGCACCGCGTCACAGAAATGAAGACAGGGTTCCCCTTCTGAGAAGCACCTAGCCATGGAAGTCGCCGTGCTGCTGGAAAGGATGGCTGTGCCTGCACTAGGCTGACCTAAGGTCAGCCGGTGTTCACTCCAGGGACCAGAGATGGGGCTCTTCCCGTTCTGCGGGCCCCAAGCCAGTGTGTGGCAGGCAGCCGCATAGCCTCCTGAGGGGTCCACTTCCCACAGCAGCACCTTTGAATGTGGGGCTTCTGGGCAGAGGGACAAAGCAGATGTGATCAGAGAAGAGGTGGGCAAGGGCAGGGGTGTGAGCTGCTGGGCTCTGAAGATGGAGTGACCCTGGGGACCCAGCAGGAGCCTGTAGCTGGGCTCTGAAGATGGAGTGACCCTGGGGACCCAGCACCAGCCTGTAGCTGGGCTCTGAAGATGGAGTGACCCTGGGGACCCAGCACCATCCTGTAGCTGGGCTCTGAAAATGGAATGACCTGGGGACCCAGCACCTGGGACGCATTCACAGCCCCGGGTGGACTCTGCCATAGAACATCCTGCATCCCCATGCAGACCTGGGAGATGAGGACCAGGCTGTTGAAGGCTCCAAGTTCCTGGGAATGAGGTTCAGCAGAAGGAAAGGTCCAGTCATCCGAGGCCGTGGCTGTGACCGGGTGTCACCCAGCACTTACCCTCCTCGGCCAAGTCTCGGGGGAGGGGGAACCTTGTCTTCATTTCTGTGACCCAGTGCTGGGTACGTGGGGAGACCTACAGATTGTGGTCAAGAGTGAATGTGCCCAGAGAGGTTAGCCGACTTGCCCAAAGTCAGGGCTAGCAGGGCAGCTGAGGGCAACAGCTAGGACCTCAATCCCACACTTCAGCAAACAGTTGTTTTAGAGGGTCCTGAGATCAGGGTGGTGTCTGTAGTGTTCTCTTAAGTCCATGGACCTTTGGGGGCATTTGTAAGCTAGACCGTAGCATCCAGGGGACAGGGCAGGGACCTCAGCTAGACCTTGGAAGAGTCTTTGCTCTGTGGGGATCTCTGAGCTGGCTTGTGGGAGGGACATTATGGCCCAGGCATCAGAGGACTTCCAGGGGGGGGAGTTAGCCTGTGGTTTACCTTGAAGTATATGCTGGATGGGAAGTGGAAGCAAAACACCCATAATGTGTCATGAGCAGGGGTGGAACCATGGATACAAGTGGTCGGCCCATTCTTTCTCTCTGTCACTGCCTCTTTCTGTCTCTGTCTTTCACTCTCTGTGACAGTTAAGTTTTGTTGTCAACTCGACCTGTTTAGTAATCTTGGGTGGGTTTCTGAGGATGTTCACAGGAAGGCAGCCCTCTCAGCAGGGGGCAGGATGGAAGGAAGCTCAAGGAATCTGGAAATGAACATCCCTTCCTGGGAGGGCAGTACAGGAAGGGAAATCCAGAGACTCAGGGAGTCAACAAGTCTGAGGAAGGGTTGCAAGACCCCAACCCTGAGACCTAAGGGGGAGGAATTCTCTCTCCTCCCCTTGCCTGTTTGCTGCTCTGTGTGTGGGGTGTTGGTGGTGGGTTTCTCTCTCTGTGTTTGGACCTGTGAAAGGGGAGCAGCCTCGTTCTCCATTATGGAACGTCCCCTGGATCTGTAGCTTTGGCAAATCCTTTCCTCCTATAACTGTGCCTGGTTTGGAGGTTCATCCCAGTGGTGGGAAATGGCTACAACACTTTCTCACATATACATACATACATATATATATATAAATAAATAAATATATATATATATATATATATATTTTTAAAGGATTCTGTCTGGTCTGGCCTAGATCCTGTTCCCCGCCCTGCCCGGGGCCTGACACCAGCAGGGAAGGTGGGTAACTGGAGAGCTGGTTGTGGCCCTGACCTCACATCTCACCTGGGCTCTGTCTGCAGTGCTCATCCCTGGGAGAGGCCTGGCTTCTGTCCTGAGGACACTGCACATTTTTCATGATGAGGAGTATGCCCGGGCCCACCGCCTGCCCGAGGACACCCTGGTGCTGCCGTGAGTACCTGCTCCTCCGGGGCCAGGGCAGGGGTGACAATGGCTGCTCAGGGGTGGAGGAGGGGTAGAGGGATCCTGAGACTGGAGGGTGCTTTCGAGGCCTGAGGGGCGGCTGCCTTACCACAAGCTGGGCCCACGCACTGCAATGGGCCTGGGGCTCTTCTCAAAGCTCCCACCTTCCCTCCCCCTTCCTCTCCCAGCCCCTTGGGTTCACAGGGGCAAGAGTCGAGGTGGCCCTCAACAAATATGGGAATGAGTCCATCAACAGAAACCCAGCATGGCTGTCTCGTTTCTTGGCCCAGCTGCCTGGTGTCCTTCATATTTTGTGGGCTGAGCTGAGGTAGACGCCTGCTCCCTCTGGGGAAGACCCCAGCCTTCCTCTCAGAGCTGCTGCGGGGAGTCATGGCACTCAGGACCAGCCTGTCCCTTCCTCTGGGGACTGCAGATAGAAGGGAGGTTGGGCCCTGTCCTCAGGATGCCGGGCACTTGTCCCACAACCCCTCCCGCACCCCAGGCCAGAGAGCAGTGGAGAGGTCTGGGGGTGATTTGGAGTAGGAGGGAGACACGTTCTGTCCCCTGCAGCCCCGCCAGCCCTGACCAGAGGATCATCTACACAGTGTTGGAGTGCCAGCCCCTCTTCGACTCCAGTGACATGACCATCACTGAGTGGGTTCAGATTGCCCAGATCATAGAGGTAGCCAGCTGGGAATGTGGGTGGGCGGGGCCCAGAGTGGGCGGAGCCTGGAGTAGTTCTGGGAGGTATGAATGGGCTGGAAGACTCACCAGGACTTGAGGGGAGAACTATGGGTGTGCGCAGGACTGTGGAGCCCTGGGATGTGGGAGGGGCTGACTGAATGGGGCTGCGGATTCTGGTGGAGAGGTGGGCTGTTGGGTCCCAGAGGACCTGGATTCAGGACAGTGTTAGTTGTTTGTCTTCTTGCTCTGACCAGACACCCGACAAGAAGCAGCTTAAGGAAGGGTTTATTTCAGCTCACAGTTCCCGGGTATCCAGTCCACCATGGTGGGGAATCCGGCAGGAGCAGGGGCACCTGGTCACATCCATAGTCAGGAAGCAGAGACAGTGAACAGGAAGTGGGCTGGGCTATACCCCCTAGTGACCCTCCACCTAGTAAACATTCTCCAGCTCTCCCCCCCCCCCCCAGTGCCAGCAGCTGTGACTAGATGCGTCTATGGGGCATTTTACACTCAAACTGTGATAAGGACAAAGGGCTCCATTGCTGGGTCCCGTGGTTACAGCACTGAGTGTGGCTGCCTTTCCCTGCAGCCAGCCCTCCATCCGCTTCCTCTCTCTGCCCCTCCCCCACCATCCCAACACTGTCATTTAGGCCCAGGCCCTGCCACCCCACCCCAGTCCCTGTTCTCACCTGCCTCCCCTCAGAAGCCCCTGATCCCATGAGTGGGGTCACTTGGGTTCCCAAATCACATGCTTACCTCCTGCCTAAGAGAGCTGCTGGTACTGTGTGTGACCCTGGATCTGTCCCCGTTTCAGGAACAGGGCCACCAGGGGACACCCCCAGCTGGGTGGCGGTGGCCCAAGGCAGTCTTTTCTTTCTGTGACTGGCAGGGCTCCAGGTTGGGCCTGCTTTGCTGAAGTCCAGGTGGTGCCCTGAGGTAGACTGTGGCCCAGCTTCATAAGGGCTTTGGCACTGCCCCTCATGTATGAGCAGCTGAGCAGCCATGTCTGGTGTGGCCAGCAGAGGGCACCCTGCCCTATGCAACTTTCTAGCTTCTAGGCCTAGTGGTAAACTGGAGCCCTTGGCTCTCTGACCCTCATAGTCACGGCCCTGGCCAGCTGCTAACTAGAAGGTGGAGGCTGAAGGGTATTCCTGCATGACCTGTCACTTACTGCTCAGTGACATGCTTGGGAGGGCTTCTGACATAGACCCGACACGCCTCTCTGGGAAGCAGTGGCTGGAAGTCCTGGGGGCAATCCTGGCAGTGTCCAGAGCCTCTGAGACCCTCAGAGGTGGGCAGGCGGGCAGCCCGAGTCTCCTGGGAGAGGGCTCTGGGGCTGTAGGGGAGACGCCCACTGCCTGCGCCGAGGCCTTTCCTCTCTCCTGTGCTCTGTGAAGGGAACAGTAGCCGCATTCCCTGGGGACAGCCCGCTTTAGGGAGGCCCAGCCCCTCTGAGCTCACCCTCTTCAACAGAGACACTACACCCAGTACCAGGGCTTCGTGATCATCCACGGCACAGACACCATGGCCTTTGCCGCCTCGGTGCTCTCCTTCATCCTGGAGAACCTGCAGAAGCCCGTCATCCTCACTGGCGCCCAGGTAACCTGGCCCAGGGCTTCTCAGAACCACAGAGGCAGCGGGAGGTCAGCCTGGGCTTCGGGCTCATTAGCTTTGCCAGTGCTGTTCTTGTGCGTGGCCGGCCGGGGTGTGTGGGTGCTAGGCGGGAGCTGATGGTGGTCCTGCTGAGCTGCCCTGGCCAGCTCCCATCAGTCCTTGGGGCTGGGAATCCTCCTAGGGGTCTTATCCAGCAGTGAGGCCTCAGGAGTCCTGAGCCCCCCCAGGACAGCTCTGCCGGGCTTGGCTTTCCTCTTCCACTTGTCTCTTAACGGGCCTTGAGTCTGCTGTCCACTGCTCCCAGACACACGTTCTCAGCATGGCGGCTGCACAGAGACCCTTAGGCACCCCGAGCTTCTCACTGATGCCATCCCCAGGAACCCCAGCACATGATACCTGCTTCTCTCACCCTAACCTAGCACTCCTTCCTCAACGCCAAGGCCAATAGAATGTTCTAGAAAAGTGCTGTACTTGAGTTGAGGGAATAGGGACAGTCTGGGCTCCCATTATGGGCTGCCAAAGGCTGATTTGGGGCCTCTGCTGTGAGTGACCATGGGGCTGATCTTAACACCCTTGGGAGCCTTCTCCACGGGGCAGAGGCCAAGGCCTGTGCACAGTGCCGAAGCAGAACCTGATAAATGCTCCCGGGAGGTCCTTGTGCCAAGTGCCAGGTGCTTTTGTGAGTGCTGCCTGTTCACCTGGTCTCCCGTTACCCAGGGTCTCACAGTGCACAGCCCCACTCCGGGAAGCTTGGAGTCTAAGGGCTCCTCCATCCCCACGCTCCATGGGAGGGGCTCCCTCCAGAAGCTCTGCTGGCCTCGGCACACTCACTCACAGCAGTCCTGCCCATCTCTGTCCTCCTGTCCTCCTGGGCAGGAGTGGTGGGGAGCGGGGCATGCTCAGACCCTCCAGACTGCCCATGGTAGACTCAGGCAGTGGAGGGATGAGCCGGATTGCCTGGCATTCCTCGGGAGGTCTTGCTATTGCAGTCCACCAGCCATCACTCTTGGCACCCCACTTAGGCCACAGCTCCGCAGGTAGTGAAGGATCTGGACTAGGCAGCCATGTGGGCTGCCTACTGGGCACTCAGTCTGTGTGGGACCCAAGTGGGAAGCTAGAGGTGGCAGAGACAAGCTGGCACTGCCAACAGTGCCAGACAGTTGGCAGACCCTGCTCTCCCACTCTGCTTGGCTAGGCCTGAGGGGTTTGCCTAGAGAGGGGAGCTTGGCCTGTCCTGGCTCCCCAGACCTTAGCCACCCCCGATCTTTTCCAAGGTACCCATCCACACGCTGTGGAATGATGGCCGTGAGAACCTGCTGGGGGCCCTGCTCATGGCTGGCCAGTACATCATCCCTGAGGTACCAGTGTGGAGGGTCACCTGGGAGGAGGGTGGGACCATGGGTGCAATTAGGAGCCCAGATGAGGGTTTGTGAGTGTGGCCCTCAGTAGGACCTTCAGATCGGGGATCAGATGGTCTTTAAAGATCTGCCTCTCTCTCTGGGCTGAAGAGATGGCTTAGTGGTTAAGGCATTTGCCTGCAATGCAGAAGGACCCAAGTTCAATTCCCCAGTGCCCATATAAAGCACAAGAGGGTGCATGTGTTTGGAGTTCATGTGCAGAGGCTGGAGGCCCTGGTGTGCCCATTCTCTCTCTCTCAAATAAATAAATAAAATGCTTTAAAAAATCTGCCTCTCACTTTATAAATAAAGCACAAGGAAGGCTGGGTGTGGTGGAGCCCTCCTTTAATCCCAGCACTAGGGGGCAGAGGTAGAAGGATCACCATGAGTTCAAGGCTACTCTGAGACTACATAATGAATAGAGTGAGAACCTATCTCCAAAAGCCAAACGCATGCACACACACACACACACACACACACACACACACACACACACATAGAAAGAAGAAAATATACTGCTCCCACCTTAGGTTTGGTGTGTGTTGAGGTCACCATGTGCCGCATGACCCCCTGTCCTACCTAGTGTCACTGAAAGACGTTCCTGACCCTCACAGGCCAGGGCCAGAACTGGAGCCTGCTTTGTGTTTAGCGGTACACTTGGCACCTGGGGTTAGGTTTATGGCTTTTCAAAGGGTAGCGGGTGGCTGGGGAGGGTCTCTGGAACCACTGGCTCCTTGTATAGGTGGGCTGAGCAGGGGTGGAGCAGGCTGCGTGGGGCGGGTGTTGAGCAGTGTGCCACCTGACCACCCTGTGCCGACTCCCTTGGCCCTGACCCAGCAAGTGCAGGGGTCTGTTGGCAGGGCAGGAAAGTACCAGCTGCAGACACCCAGGGGGTAAAGGAGGCGGGGGTCTCGCCCAGCCCCTGGATCTGGTGTGCTGATGGCTGAGTGCGGGCCTGGAAGCTGTCCTGGCCCAGTTCTGAGCGGCTGCCCTCCTCCTCCAGGTCTGCCTATTCTTCCAGAACCAGCTTTTTCGGGGCAACCGGACAACCAAGGTGGACTCTCGGAGGTTCGCAGCCTTCTGTTCCCCCAACCTGCCCCCTCTGGCCACCGTGGGCGCCGAAGTCACAAGTAAGAGTCTGAGAAGAGGGCCCAGCGGCTGGGAGAGAAGCTGGGCCTCCCTCGTGGGTTTGTGTGGAGTCTGGGGGAGTCTGGCAGGGGAGGTTAAGAGATCTGCTTCCTGCCCGTCCTGCCCCGCAGGCCCCGGCTGAGGAGCTCCAAGGTCTGCCTGCTGCAGGTGCTGCTTTCTTTGAGAGCTGGGCTTTGTGGTGCAGTGTGGTTTCCTGAGGGTCCACAGGCAGCCCAGCTCTCTTATGCATGTCTCTACCCTGTCCAGTCCTGAGGCTCCCTTGAGGCCTCGGTCCAGCCCCCTGCCCTAGTCAGTGCCCTGGTCAGGCCTTATTGGAGACTTGGGATACTCTAGTGCCCGGCCCACCTTTCCACCTGGGAAGTCCACTTTCCTGGACCCAGGACGGCTGTCCCCTGGCCCTGCCCCACTCTACCCTGTCAGGGACAGTGGCTCTGCTGCCCACCCTGGCCCTGGCTCTTGAGTACACTCGTAGACCTACCTGCCCAGTGACCTAGATTCAGGTCCACCCTCTCCAAGGAAGAAGCTCCACAGAACTTCTTCATTTTAGGGCCTTGGTATCTTGCGGGGCTGAGTTCCCCATGTTCACAGTGTGACTGGGCATGTTTGTGGTGTCCTAGCCCACTGAGGGGTGCAGAAGTGGTCCTCACCCGCGTGGCATTTTTGCTTGGGCCCAGAGTGTCCCTCTCATGGGTGGGATCTGCAGAGGACTCATCTTGGGAGGTGCACTCCCCCGTAAAGGGTGGGGCTGCTTCCTAAAAGCTTTCCTAGCCAGACCCACGGGTAGGCCCCCTAAAGGCTCAGCTCGTTCCAGGGTTCCCAACTGCGCCCCTCCCCACTGCCCACCGCAGGTGGTGAGAGAGAGGCCCTGAGCCTACCAGTTTGTCTACAGGGACTCTGGGGCGGCAGGGGTCCACTTCAGCTTCCTGGAGGAGCCTGCAATGCCTGACGCTGGGTGACGTGGGCTGCTGGCCCTGCGGGCGGGCGGAGGCAGCTCCCTGGCCGTGAGTCACTTCTCATCTGGGTTCAGGACTAGAGCTTCTGCCATAGGCAGAGAATGTCATCCTGCATCCCAAGCCGGGCTGGGACATGTGGGCCACAGGCGAGTCCAGCAGCAGCGTCCCTGGCCCAGAGCTGACCTCTCCCCTTGCCCTGTATCCCCCCACCATCTCTGCGTGTGCAGGTGTGTGGGCACCTGTGCCCTGACCACTAGCTGATGTCAGGCTGCCCAGCCGGTTCTGACACCTCCTGTTGAGAAAGCTCCCGCTCTGCTCAGGGCGTGTCTGCTGGGGTGCTGGGGGCCTCCTACCAGCCAGTCTGGCAAAGCATGGTGGTGATGCCATGTGATACTGGCCTCGGGCAGGCTGCCACTGGCTCTGGGAGGTGAGGGGAACAGGGGACCCTCCTTGGTGATCGGGTGTCTCTTCAGAGC
The DNA here is from genome assembly GCA_004024765.1 of Zapus hudsonius. Lineage (NCBI taxonomy): Eukaryota > Metazoa > Chordata > Mammalia > Rodentia > Dipodidae > Zapus > Zapus hudsonius. The sequence continues at coordinate 8,919 of PVHP010032665.1, read as the reverse complement.
TGTGGGGGGACATGGTGGGCTGTGGAGAGCTGGGTCCTGCAGGCCGTGTTTCTCCTATGTACCCAAACCTTCCCCTGGTCTTTACCCCCCTCTCTGGCCCCTCAGCCTGGGCCTCTAGCTCAGGGTCTTACATCATTCTGCTGGCACACGTCTGTATATGCGAGCCACCTTCCTCCCAGGGGTGCCAGGGCCTGGATCAAGGCGGGAGCTGTTAGGGGGCTGAGATGTGGCCTCTCTGCCTCCAACTCCAGAGTCCCTGCAGGGAGGGAGTGGCTTCCTATCTCCTTTGGAGGGCGGAGGGCGGCTGGCCATGGCATGGGCCTTTGTCTCTGTGTGACCCCCCTCTGCAGCCATAACTCCTCCAGTGACAGCAGCCCCACACCACCCGCCTTATCTGTCTGCCCAGCCGAGATGCACACCCCTAAATTAAAGGACATCTTGAGCTGTCATTGTGTCAGCTGAAGGATGCTGTGGTGGGGGTGGGGGAGGGCTGCTCTGTGATCTCACTCCCTCTCCTGCTCCCCCGCACCTTCTAATTGTGTGTCCAGAATATTCTCTAGTTGATTGTCACATGTGAAGTGCTCTGAGGAACGGCAGGCAGGCAGGCAGGCAGGCTGTGTGGTCTTACCTCTTCCTGTGGGGTCAGGAGGACCCATGAGGGAGGGTCCTGGCTCTGAGATACTGTCCTGACCCTTCCTGGGCCTCAGCACCTCAGAGCTGGTGCAATCGCCATTGTCCCACCTCTTGTGCTAGAGGCCTCTGAGTGTGATTCAGGGCCCAGCTGTCCACACCAGCTTCACCTACCCATGGCCTCAGTCGGCTTCCTCATTGCTGCACAGAAAGAACCCAACTAAAAGGCAGCTTTTGGAGGAAAGGGTTCATTTTGGCTAACAGACTCGAGGGGAAGCTCCATCATGGCAGGGAAAACTATGGCATGAGCAGAGGGTGGACATCACCTCTGCCACCACACGGCAAACAGCAGCAGGAAGGTGTGTTATAACCTCTATAAGCCCGCCCCCAACAACACAGCTCCAACAAGGTCCCAGGTCCGCAACTGCCATCAGCTGGGGATCAAGCACTCAGAACACATTGTTTCTGGGGACACCTGAATCAAACCATTACAATTTTCCCCTGACCCCCATAAAATGATAACCATACATGTAAAATGCACCCAGCCCTACTCCAAAAGTCCACATAGTTTTTATCACAATGATGTTCAAATATCTAAGGATAAGAATAAGGCCATTCAACTGAGCCATCATACCAAAAAATTATTAATAATAATAATAATAATAAACCATAATTGCACAGAACATTCACACTGCAAAAGATGGCATTGGGCATAGCAAAAACAGAGTGAACCAATACAAGATTTAAAACAAAAAGGGCAACATCAAGCTCTTAACTCCAAATCGAACGACTTCTAACCAGTGAAATGGCAAGTCTCTGGAGTTCCAGTTCTGCCCCTCCAGCTTGGCTATTCACAGTCCCAGAAAACTTCATCCAGTGCTGGCAGCTCTCCTTGGCAGCCATCCCATAGTCCTGGCATTTCACTGGGTCTTCACTTCAACCCACAGTTCATCCTCAAGGCTTCATTGGGCCTCTACACAGGCAATCCAACAGGCCTGCTTCACACTGCCCATGGCCATTTCCAAAAAAACAAAACCATGTTGCAAATCCAGTGACACTCTCTTCCTTCATTTTTACCATAGTACCAGGTGGGCTACCAATTAACAAAATAGCCCAAATCCATGGGGGAACAAAACCAACTTTGAAGAGCAGAAAACTTTAACATTCAAGCCCCTTACTTCAAAGAGTCCGCATTCATCCTGCTGTCCCAGTGCAGATCACCTGGCCCAATCTCAATGGTTGTCATCTCTCAAACAATTGCAGCTGAACAGGCAGCAGTTTCAACCCAGAGATTTCCTTTCTTTCTGTGCCATCTCCACCTGCTCACACCAGTCCATTTCTATGCAAAGCATCCCTGCACAAGTTCTCAGGACACACGCAGGCAGAACGCAGCAAGCCTCTCACTGCATCCAGACCAGTCCTGACAAAGTTCTTTCTCACCCCTGTAAGCCAAACCTCACGTAGTTCCGACTGCAGTCAGGTCTTTCAACTCTGATCAGAATGGTCCATCAAGCTGTACTTACAGCACTGCAAAGACTTCTCCTAGGCCAGGGTTTCAAATCCTTCCACATTCCTCCTACAAATCAGTCCCAAAAGGCCAAAGGCACAGAATCAGGGTTCTAGCAGCAAGGACGATCCCACTCTCTGGTACCAAAACTGTCATAGGTAACTTCTTTCATTGCTGCACAATAAGGTTTATTTTGGTCTACAGACTTGAGGGGAAGATCCATAATGGCATAAGCAGAGGGTGGACATCACTTCTGCCACAGCACTGCAAACAGTGGCAGGAAGGTGTGCCAAGAACCTGCCCATAAACCTGCCCCTAACAACACAGCTCCAATTCCATCAGTTGGGGATTGAGCATTCGAAACACATACGTTTGTGAGGGACACCTGGATCAAAGCAGTTCAACAGTGCAGTGGCCTTTGTCCTCGTGGACAGGCTGCCTGCCTGTGAGGGTTCACTGCATGCCAGGATCAAGGGACGCTGGGTCAAATTCCTGCCCCCCACCTTTCCCAAGCCTAGGATTCTGCCACTATTCAACCTGGGTGCAGGAAGGGTGATGGGAACCCCCAGGTCTTCAGGGTTTGGGATGAATTGAACGGAGGCTTGTTTTTCCCAAATGTGAGTGCTGAGAAGATTCATTCATTCACTTGATAAGCAGTGGGCACTCAGCAAGGGGCAATCCAGGCTGTCTGGACAGATGATACTGTCTAGACTTCCCCAAGGACCAGCAGACTGCATGACTCCCAGCCATGCACATGGGCTGCTGCTCAGCCCGTTCCTTCTGGTGCATTCCTCTGCAGCCATGGGCCCTCGTCCTTCACCAACCAGCGTGACTCGGTTCCCACTCCCCCACTGTGTCACCTTGCTCAGCTGTATTGCCACTGCTTGGCCACTGATCTTTCTCTGCAGCTGAGCTGACACAGGCCCGAGGGAGGCCAGCACGGAGGGAGCAGAACGGGCTGGGCTAGTGTCTTCGCTGGCAGTGGCCGACAGCACCCACATTCCACCCCTCTTTCCTCACAGTCAACAGGGAGCTGGTGCGGAAGGTCAGTGAGAAGGGGCAGCTGGCCGTGTGCAGCAGCATGGAGCGCGATGTGGGCCTGCTGCGTCTCTACCCCGGGATTCCCGCCTCCCTGGTAGGGACGCCCTCTGTGGCTGTCATGCTCCCATGCCCCTCTGGCACCCCAGGGCCTTACCTGCTGCCCTAAGCATGTCTAAGGTGGATTCTAAGCACCCCCAAGACACCCAGGGCTCCCCAGTGTTACATTCCTGCCCCTTTGGGACAGGCCCTTCCCAACCCAGGTATGCACAAGCGACAATAGTGAGGCAGTCCCGCCCTCACTGAGGCTGGCCCCTTCCGTGAAGGTGTGAAGAGGCTGCACACACTCCCTGCCACCAGGGCCAAGGCTCTGGCACCCGCTCTCCTTATTCCTTCCATGGTCGGTGTGGGTGCTGCACGTGCTCCTGACCTCCGGTGCCACCAAAGCTGGCACTGTGGAGCCATGGGGAATGAATTCAGCTCTCTCTCTCTCTCTCTCTCTCTCTCTCTCTCTCTCTCTCTCTCTCTCTCTCTCTCATTCCCCTCCCTGTTTCTATTCTATTCTTTTTCTTTCTTTTCAGGCAAGGTCTTTATACGTATCCCAGGCTGGCCTTGAACTTGCATGTCTCCTGCCTCAGCCTCCCCACTGCTGGAGCCCTGAGCTTTCTGGTCATTAGATTTTATTTTATTTACTTATTATTATTATTTTTTTGGTTTTTCGAGGTAGGGTCTCGCTCTAGTCCAGGCTGACCTGGAATTCACTATGGAGTCTCAGGGTGGCCTTGAACTCATGGCGATCTTCCTACCTCTGCCTCCCGAGTGCTTGCTGGGATTAAAGGCGTGCACCACCACGCCCAGTTTGGTCATTAGATTTTTAAAAATATTTTATCTATTTATGAGAGAGAGAGAGAGAGAGAGAGAGAGAGAGAGAGAGAATGAGAATGGGCAAGCCAGGGCCTCCAGCCACTGCAAACAAACTCCAGGCACATGCACCACCCTGCGCATCTGGCTTTATGTGGGTCCTGGGGAATCAAACAGACGCTTTAACCACTCAGCCATTTCTCCATTCCCAGAATTTTTGAGCAATACTTTGTCTGCTTCCTGTCATCAGCCTCTCAGTCCCCGGCTGTCTCAGCAATGACCCCGGTGCCTCCCTCACCTGTTTTTGGAGGCTGTCCTGTGTCACCTGAGTGGAGGAGCTGTCCAGCCTGGGGGATGTGGGCAGGGCCAGGTCTGAGGGACCCTGTGTGCACTAGGGTTAGATAGCACCCTGTCAGGTCTCCAGGGCTGTTTCAGGAGCCCCTGCTGAGCGCGGGCAGGGCAGGTACCAAGCTCACGGATGGCTTGTCTGCCATCTGTACTCACCGTGTCTGGAGTCCTGCCTCTTCGCCTAGTCCTGTGGTGGACAGGGAGAGGCCAGCGGCATGGCCACCGAGGAAGGGAAATGGCTGGCTGCTTCTGACTCCTGGATCAGGCCAGCATGGGAAGCCCGGGGCAAGCCTTGCTGCTTCTGCCTACCGGAGCTCCCAGCCCGCATCCCACCTTTGCAGGTTCGGGCCTTCCTGCAGCCCCCACTGAAGGGCGTGGTCATGGAGACTTTCGGCTCTGGGAACGGGCCTACCAAGGCAGACTTGCTGCAGGAACTGCAGACGGCGGTTGAGCGAGGCCTGGTCATCATCAACTGTACCCACTGCCTCCAGGGAGCCGTGACCTCGGACTACGCATCTGGCCTGGTAGGGACGGCAAATCAAGGTCTGCGGAAGAGGACAGGGGCAAGCGTACACGTAGCTGAGCTCTGCCCACTCCCCCTGGGCTGGACCACCACCCTTCCTAGTCTGTGGGCCCTTCCTCACAGGCAATGGCAGGAGCTGGCATTATCCCAGGATTGGACATGACGTCAGAGGCTGCCATGGCCAAGCTGTCCTATGTGCTAGGACTGCCGGGGCTCAGCGTGGATGACAGGAAGGAGGTATGTGTTCCCTGGAGCCGTGACAGACTCGGAGCACCCCTGTGTGCACATCGCATATCGGCTGGCTCCTGAGAGTTCCTGGGAGACTCAGGAAGAGTGGGGTCTGACCGGGTCCTGCGTGTGGCTTAGACGGGACTGGCCCGGCTGAGGTCGCACTGAAACGTTGGATGATGAGGGTAGCTTCAGGCCTGAAGCAGGCCTCCCTTCTGCCTCGGGGAGGGGGGTCTACGTGCACTCAGCTGGTGTGGACTTCATGATCTGGCCCTGTCTGAACCCACCAGCCTCTGTCTTCCTGCTCCAGCTGTTGACCAAGGACCTTCGTGGAGAGATGACGCTGCCCACAGCACATGAGCACCGGTCCTCCCTGCGGGGTGGCACTCTGGGCCGCAGAGTGGCCTGGCTCCTCAGTCTCAGTGGTAGCCAGGTACTACACAGAAGGATAGGGGTGGCTCATGGCACCCCCATGGCCTGGAAGAAGCCAGCCTCTGCAGCTGTCATTCCGGCACAGGTGGTGGGCAGGAGGAGGGTGAAGGGTTGATAAGAAGATTTGGAGAGTCCCTGGGCAGAGTTGGGTAAGGGACCTGCCCAGAGTGTGAAGGCAGACATGGGGACACTCAGCAGGGGCTGAGGACATGTCAGTACAGGCCTGGACACAGTGCTGCTTCAGAGCTGGGGTGTAAGTGAACAAGGTGGAAACACTCTCTCCTGGGAGCCCAAGAGTCAGGGCTGATCAGGGTCTCCCGGACTCTGAGCTGGGGCTTCCAGCTTCCAAACCCCCAGCAGACGTGGTCCAACCGCTAAGTTCCTCTGACTTCACGACCTGGGTGTCCAGACCTAGGAATAGAACGGGCAGCCGAAGACCCTACACATGCCCAGCCCAGTGGCCAAGTGCTACTTCGGGTTGGGGTGGAGCTCCAGGTGCCCTGTATCGCTGCTTTATGAGGCAGGTGGTTACGTGCTTCATGTTGGGGGCGAGCAGTGGCCAGATGAAAGGGACGAGGTGTGTGACCTATCATTAGAGAGGCTTCATGGGCCCCCTGGTGCCTCTAGGGGCCCAACCAGCCAGCAGCTTGTGATCAGGCCAGCCATGGACGCTGGACAATGTGGCACTTCAGGGGCCTTCTGGGACCTTGGAGAACCCATGGGAAAGTGGGTGTTGTTGTGGGTGGCCCTTCCAGGAATGTTGGGCCTGTGTAGTTAAGTCCTTCTTAGTGGTGGGGTATCCTCAACCCTTCCCATCCCCCTCAAGGGTGACCTAGGATTCCAACCCTGTCAGCAGGGGAGGCAGGAAAGGAAATAGGCTTGGAGTGTGGGTGCAGGCCCTACCACATGGCTGATGAGGGGGAGCCAGGTGGCCTGATCTTTGCATGGGGGCAGGTAGACCTCTGGGTGGGCAGGAAGGGTCCAGTGAAAGGCCTCCAATGGGGTGCTTTCCTGCCATGCTGGGACCCCTGCCCTGCTGTGGGGAGGCAGGGTGAGCATGGGAGTATGAAGGCCTTCAGAACACACAGGGGCCCAGGGTGCCACCACCTTCCCACCAGGAGGCTGATGCCATCCAGGATGTTCTGATGCCCGGCCTGGCTCTGGCCGCAGCCCGCACTGGCGACCTGGATACTTTGCAGGCCCTTGTGGAGCTGGTGAGTGCCCCCCAGGTGCCCAGGGACTGGGCAGAGCACTCTCCAGGGCCTCACTGACCCTCCTCGGATAGCTGGCCAGGAGGCCTTGCTGAGGCTTTGGGTGGATGTGCTTGTGCGGACCCCACTCCCATCCTCCCCTTGGTCTTCCTGTGGCCTGCCTGGCCCTCCCGGGGCTGCATTCCTTGTGTCACCCCAGGGCCATGACCTGAACCTGGAGGACCCTAGTGGTCAGACCCCATTGCATGTGGCTGCACGGAGGGGCCACACGGAAGTGGTTTCCATGCTGTTGCGGAGAGGTGTTGACGTGAACACCCACAACGAGGACGGCCACAGCCCACTGCTGTTGGCTGTGAGGGGCAGGTACCAGGGGCCTGGGCGCTGCCGTGAGTAAGAAGACAGGGGCCACACAGAGAATACAAACATAGATCAGGTGAGGCATGAACACAGCCATTGACGGAGGCTTGACCCCAGGGGTGGGGTGGGGGATGATCTGGACCGGCCTCATGGAAGGTGGCCTTGAAGGATGCCACAAGGGGTTCTGGTGTGCTCCCATCGTCTGTGCAGGGATGGGGCTGAGAGCTCCACCTGGCTCCCACCTCATCCAGGAAGGTTGGGTCTTGCAGGACTGCAAGTCTCGTCCACCATGGCCTGTCCTCTGGCTTCTGGCCACTCCACATTATTTTATTTTCTGGTTTTTTTTTAAGGTAGGGTCTTGCTTTAGTCCAGGCTGACCTGGAATTCACTATGTAGTCTCAGGGTGGCCTTGAACTCATGGTGATCCTCCTCCCTCTGCCTCCCGAGTGCTGGGATTAAAGGCAAGCGCCACGACGCCTGCCCTGTCCTCTTCAGTTCTATCTGCCTGTTCCAGGCAGGCCAGACCTGGCCCAGGAGATGTTGAGAGTGAGCATGTGGGCATTACCCAGTAGCTCGTGAAGGGAAGAAATCAGGGTCCTGTGGGTGCCCTGAGGCCTGTCCACTGCTCTGGCCTTAGGCAGGAAGGCTTCAGACCACTCTGTATGGCCTTACTGGTGTTCCTGTCCCCAGAGCCTACTGTCACACGCAGAGGCAGCCTGGTGTGTTGAGGGAGAGGTCAGAGATCAGCTTCCCTGGGTTTCTCCTCAGCGGCCTGCAGAACCTGGAGTGCTGGAGAGAGGAGTGCAAATCCAAGGGAGGCTATAGTGCCTGAACTCAGGGTCACCGGATGGGGCATCCAATCCCCACCCCTCCCTGGTGGGGGGAGCTTTCTTTCTAGAACAGGCCTGGTGTGTGGATGGGGGCCACAGGGAGACTCCTGCTCCAGGCTGCGGTGATCTGGGCATCAGCAGTGTGGGTGGGTGGAGACCTCTCAGCCCATCACCCACACCCACACCAGTGTTCCAGAAAAGTGAGGTGGTCATGTAATTAGTGTGTCCCCCACTGGGCAGAAGAAAGGGACGTTGTTGGCAATTGTGGCCTGAAAGCCAGGGTGGCCCCATTGCACTTTGCCAGGCAGCCTCAGGCTGGGCATGGCAGGCTCTGGGTCTTGCTGGAACCTTCACCCCGGCAGGTGGCTCCCTCCTAGACCTGGCTCAGCAAGGCTGCTTCAGGAAATGACTCCAGCCCCCAGTCAGACCCCAAGGTTCATATTTGTCTGTGACATTCACCCACACCCAAGGGCAATGCTGTGTGACAGGACTGACTCAGTTTCTCCAAGGCCTACTCTGGGCCTGGCCAGACAGGTAGCGCAGGTGTGTGACACAGTGGGGCCGACTTTTAGGATGCTATGCTTGGGATAGGCCAGGAGACCACCTGGAGCATACAGCTTGCATGGCCAGCTGCTTAGTCAGGGATGACTGGTGCCGTTTTGAGTTAGGATAGGTCCTGACTCCACCACAAGAACCCCAGATGACCTGGAAACTCGTCCAGACAAATGGAGGCTATAGACCTTCAGGTGACATTCTGGGCCCAGGGCCCAGGGGTTGCCCTTATCTGGGGCCTGGCTGTGGGGTCCTGGGAGGGCAGGTCCAGGACACAAGTACTTGTTAGCATCTGAGAGCAGAGGGAGGGAGGCAGGATCTGGGCCCAGCCAACAGGCCGCACTTTCTTATGGCGTCAGGCATCGGCGTGTCATCGGGCTACTGCGGGCCGCGGGGGCTTGC
>PVHP010032664.1:0-20072 GCA_004024765.1 Zapus hudsonius | reverse complement strand
TGTGTGTGTGTGTGTGTGTGTGTGTGTGTGTGTGTGTGTGTGTCTGCTTGAGAATGAATAGATAAAAAAATTGGGAAAAAAAGCTGCACTCTTATTAAAAAAACAAAGAAATGAAAGGATATTTCCCATCCCTTCCCTGTGCCCCACTGTTGTTAGTACATAGGTCTGCTCTGTTTAGATATCTGTGCCTACGGCCCCTTTAAATTAAGGAACATGTTTTACTCCTATTTGCTCACAGATGTCATAACTTTTGGTAAGCAAATGGCAGCAGGGATGGTAACCATGCTGTTCAAATGCACACAGGAAATGGGCTTTACGAAGAAGAGGGCATCTTGCAGCCAGGACACAGGACGTTCAGGGAGCTGCAAGCCATTGAGAGAGGGGAGACAACAGGCTGGAGTGGGATAGGAAGAGATGGGGTTGGGGTGCTGGCGGGGTGAGTCTGGAAAACCTCGTTGAGATGCTTTAAGTCTGTACCGTTGGCAGTGGGGGCCTATTGAAGAACTTGGAGCAATACTGACCAGATGGAAAGTTCACACTGGCAGCCACAAGCTGGTGCCCTTCGATGACACAAGCCTAGAGAGATGCCTTCAGGGCTGCTGTGGGGTTTGGGTGCAAGTGGACCATTTAAGTCACATCTGACCCAAACCATGTCCCCATCCTTGGCCACCATCCATTACAGCCCCAGTGGTGAGAGGATCACAGAATGGCCTGTTCCCCTGGTAACCAAGATTCCTATTTGTAAAGATATTTTAAAAATATTTTATTTATTCATTTGCAAGGAGAGAGAGAGAGAGAGAGAGAGAGAGAGAGAGAGAGAGAGAGAGAAAGCATGAGTGCTCCAGGGCCTCCAGCCACTGCAATCACTCTCCAGAGAAATGCACCACTTTGCATCTGGCTTTAGCTGGGTACTGGGGAATCAAACCAAGGCTGTTAGGCTTTGTAGGAAAATGCCTTAACCACTGAGCCATCACTCCAGCCCGAGATTCCTATTTCTTAAGAACCAGTATTTACATCACAATAACACAACGTCATTCTTCTACACGCTTATTGAGTTCTTCCTGTCAATGTCCTATATCAAGGACATTTAGATTTTAATCACCTGACCTCCCATTGTTATCTGATTATCCTGATACCTGGCTTCTACTCCTGTGTCCCTGTTTCTGCTCCCACCTTCCCACGGGGCACAAAAGCACCCACTCATGGATAAGGAGACCAAAACTAACAACCGCAAGACTGTGAGCAGGATGATCACTGAATGAAACCTCTGCCTCCCCATTTATATTTCCACTCCAGAGGGGAAATGAAGCTGGTCTGCATTTCACCTTGGTCTTGACCATCTTCATCATTACGTTTTAAAAATTAAAACACATGAAAATATCTTTGGACTTTGCCGACACTGACACCACATTCTCCCGGTGATCATGTCCTCATGCACCCACTAAAGTTAGGGGTACCCTTCTCTACTTGAGCAAGCCACCAGCCCACACACCCAGTCCTGCAGACCATTGTCACCTTCAGTGTGTTCATGTGATCCTTAGGAACAGCCTTCTGGTTTATTAATTATTAATTCTACATGGAGGTCATGAGCATCCCCTCGGACCCCCTGGTTCTTTTAAGAAATGCCCAGATGAAACCTGAGATTCAAAATGAAACTTGCCTTCATGTGGCCTGTGAACAATTGCAGAATTCCTTCCATAAATTTCAGCTACTAAAACAGTCAGCCAAGGTTTACTCGGGGTTCAAACAGACTGCACACAGAGCGCTCATCAAACTGTTCTGCCTCTTCCCCCTTCGGTGAAAGTAGGTCTAACTACTCTTTTCCTTTCTTGGTTTCCCGATATTACCTTGTTTCCTAGTTTTTATTATTAAGACAATACATGCACGTTGTCCCAAAGCCTACCCTACCCACCTCCAGGCAACCACTGTTCCTCGTCCGAATTACTCCTGCTATTAGATATCATCAGAAACATTTTTCTTAATGCGAAAAGAATTCCTAGACGTACTAAAGAGCCCTCCGTCCACGCAGGTGATTACTGTAAACATGCCAGACATGTGGGCCTATTTGTTTGTTTCTGCTCCTACTTAAAGGTTTCCTTTGGCTGGAGTGCCTGGAGGTAACTCGGAGGTCAGAGTCGAGCTGAGTCAAGGAACGGTGACACAGCAGCACATTTGGGCCACCTGGAAAGCAAGAGGGGACAGGCAGGAAGAGTCAAGAATGGAGAGTTCAGGGGCTGGAGAGATGGCTCAGCGGTTAAGGCACTTGCCTCCAGTGCCCCAGATTCAATTCCCCAAGACCCACATAAGCCAGACCCACAAGGTGGTGGCCCTGGTGCACTCTCTCTCTCTCTCTCTCTCTCTCTCTCTCTCTCCTCTCTGTATTTCTCTGCTTGAAAATGAATAAATAAAATATTTTTTAAAAAAGAAGAATGGAGAGTTCAAAATCGGGCCTTATTCTAGCCACAGCCCTTCTGAATGAGAGACACCTGCTGAAAATAGACACTTGAACAAGGGCCAGTGACTCCGAGTTCTACCTCCCGAAAGAACTTCAGGGTGCCCAAGTGTAAGTCTATGGAAATCACATAGAACCCTTCCATGTGGGAACTGACTGGCTTTCAGAAAAGCTCGGTTGGTTTTCAGGGCATCGCAGGAACTCGGTGGATCAGTCTAATGTCAAGCACAGCACAGGAAGGGCCTGTTCCGTCCAAGCAGAGGCCCGTCATGAGCCAAAGCCTGTCAAGGGCCAATCGACCCAGGCGAGGTGCAGGGATTCCAGCAGGAAGGACCATAAAACTGCTAAGAGAATTCAGAAAGAGTCTCTAGCATCCCTTAGCTCCTATTCCCGGACAGTGTGAAGGACGGCCCTTCAGAGCAAGAGTCTTCTACCTAAGAAGAAACATAAAAACTGAGCTTTAAAGATGAGGTCCAGGATGATACACTATAATGTTACGAAAGGAGCCTTCAAAAGCTCGCCTTCTATTCTGGCTTTGCTTTTCTGATGGGCTGAAACACATTCTGAATAAATCAAGTGGGGATGAAGCCAGAGAGCAACTGATCAAGTCCAAATACCAAGTCATGCTGGTTTCCATTCCGTCCCAGGTGCCAGCTCTCGAGCTTAGATTTTAGTCTTTATTGGGACAATTTAAAGACGGTAGAATTTCTACGACAGAGCTGGACAACAGAATCTCTCTTAGTGGATATTAGTATCGGATAGAAAAGAGGAGACAGTAAGGAAACAGGAGAGTTGGCAATGAGGTCCAAAAATATGTTTCATAATTGAAGTTTTATTGACTCCAAGTGTTGAGTTGAACAGCATCGATAGACTCCAAACACTGGCTTGCAAGCTAACCAGTGCATCACAGACCCTTAGAATCCAGAAGGCAGGGCTCTAAGGAGCTCAGACAGTGTTCGCCTTCCCCTCTCCCTGATTAGACTCTCCTCAGGGTTGTTCTCAAGAAATCGACAAGAAATGATGCGGAAAGAATCTTCCCAGCTCTCTCTCCCCAAATCAATGTAGCCAATAGAATTGGAACATAACTGACCTGAAATTGAACCTGAGGTAACACAGACACCTTAGAAATATAGGAGCCCCAGCATTTACTCTTCTGAGTTACTGGACAGTCTAAAGAAAGCTGCCCTGAGGAGGCCTGATAGAGGTAAGCATTCTGTTGGAATGGAATGGAAGAATGGAGCCATTATTTCCAGAATATTATTTGAAACTTAGTAATGTATTCTTTTTGTTAAGACAAAGAAGTAGGGCTGGAGAGATGGCTCACTAGTTAAGGCACTTGCCTGCAAAGCCTAACGACTAAAGTTTGATCCCCCAGCACCCATGTAAATCCAGATGCACAAAGTGGCACATACATCTGGAGTTCATTTGCAGTGATTGGTGGCCCTGGTGCACCCATTCTTTCTGTCTCTCTCTCTTCTATCTCTCTCTCTGCTTGCAAATAAATAAAGAAAAAAAATCCTAATTCTTATGGATTGTTTTTTATTTTTTAACAAGGAATAAAAATTTTTTTAAAACAAAGAAGTCAACTTGGGTGACCTCTAAATTGGTATAATTGATATAGATAATTTCCACTCCAAGAAAATTAAAGTTCCATACTATCATAAATCATTTCCTTCAAAACATTTCTATCATGAGACAAAGTAAAAAAGTAACAACCTATACAAACACATATTCACATATATATGTAAATATATAGATACCTATATAGATAGATATAAAGAGATATATATAGATATAGATGATATAAATCTTTGAAACAAAATTTCACAAACTAGAACAGTTCCTTACAATAGGAAATTCATTCTGTCTTTTTTTTCTATTATATGAGGTCCATTCTCATTATTCATAGAGGTTATGTTCTATAATGCTACTGAACATACTAAATTAACAAATACTAAGCCATTGCTCCCAGGGAAAACACAGAATTAGGTTCCTCAGGGCATCTGCTATAATACTTTAATGTGTTCTCAACATATAATCTTGTTTTATGAGTTGGTTTTTCTCGGGCTATATGATTTAATATATATTGCCAATTCATTGACACTGAACTCAGCCAAGTGTGACTCATGCCAGGATGAAATTTATCCAACACATGTATTTTCTCCGTAAGGAAAATGACAGCCCTCTTACATTTTGGAACACTTAGCAAGCACTTCAGCATGTTGCTTGGTGGGGGCGCATTTTAAACTTGAAGGGGTAAAATAATCAAAGAATGTGTGAAGATGCAAAAAAATAAGGTATGGCATTGATTAGACTGTAAAACCAACTTTGACTTACAGTGTGAGACCTGAAATGAAAGGGTTAGGTGTGACCTTGATTGACCTTCACTGAGAACATGTGAGTTGGACAATCTGAATGTTTCTATTTTGAGGGGGTTTTTTTGTTTTTGTTTTTGTTTTTGAGATAGGGTCTCACTCTAACCCAAGCTGACCTGGAATTCACTAGGTAGTCTCAAGGTGGCCTCCAACTCACAGTGATCCTCCTACCTCTGCCTCCCCAGTGCTGGGATTAAAGGTGTGTGTCACCATGGCCAGCTTTATTAAAATATGTTAAGGCAATTATTTTTATATATGCTAATAATTGTGCCAGTTCCCTATCACAGAACCAGTTACAGATGACCAGTGATATTGAATAATTTAGTATAGGTGTTAAATGATGAAACTAAAATTTATCAAAAGATGTCTTCAAACAGAGAAGCACACATTCCCACCAGTCAGGAAGGACCTTTAGAACACAAAGATTTCAGGGCTGGAGAGATGGCTCAGCAGTTGAAGGCACTTGCTTGCAAAGCCTGACAGCCCTGATTCCATTCCCCAGTTCCCACATAAAACCAGTTGCACAAAGTGGTGCATGCATCTGGAGTTTGTTTGCAATCTCAGAAGGCCCTGGCATACCCCTCTCTCTCTCTCTCTCTCTCTCTCTCTCTCTCTCTCTCTCTCTCTCTCCCTCCCTCTGCCTCTTTCTCTCTCCAAATAAATAAATAAATATTTTAAATAAACATTGGAATCAGATTATTCAGAGACAAATTGCACTAATAGGTCTCAATATTCCCCAGCAGCATTAGGATTTGAATCAGAAATGTCTCTCAAGTTTCATTGATTGAAGACTTGGTCTCCAGTGCTCCAAGCTCATGGGATCATCAATGGAAAACTCTCCTGATGGATTCATAAATGAATGTACTATTGGGAAGTGGTTGCAACTGTAGAAATTAGTTTAGGAAGTGAGTCACTGGGGAAGGTAGCACAGCCCTTGTGTTCTCTCTCTCTCTCTTTCTCTCTCTCTGTCTCTCTGACTCTGTCTCTCTGACTCTCTCTCTCTCTCTCTCTCTCTCTCTCTCTCTCTCTCTCTCTCTCTCTCTCTCTCTCTCTCTCTCTCTCCTTCCTGACACTGTGGGCGAGTATCTTTGCTCCAAACCCTGCCATCTGCCCTAATGTTCCCCTTCAAAACTGGCCCAACAATGCAGCCCAGGACCCATGACTGAAACCTTGAGAGTGAGTCAAACACATCTTTCCTCCTTTCATTTGACCTGCTCAGATCACTCAGCACAGTGACAGGAAACTAACACTGACGGCTTCTAAAATCAAATGTCAAAAGAACCCTTCACGACCCAACCCGCCCATCCTGGTTCCTAGTATCAGTGCTTCATGTAAAGAACTGCTACTCTTTGAAGAAACGGATAATTCCAGAACTGAGATTTCATGGATAAACCCAAAGCATCTGGTTACATTAGGAGACATAAAGAAGTATTTAAAATGGAAAAGAAGTAGAATCAATGGAAGAGCCCTTGTCTGAGGGCATGGGGTCCTGGGACTGTATCAAAAGGACATGGGAACCAACCAAAAGACCATCCAATGACCCAAACTGCCAACGACGAACAAGAAAAGCACAGCAAACTTTCTTGAGTCCACAGAAAAAATTATTAAATAAATAACCAAAAGAGAATTGACAAATCTATACAGAAGAATTCTGGATAATGAACGTGGACCGTCCACCCTCAAGGAAGCGAAGCTCAGTTTCCTATCACTGAAGTTTCGAGTGTACATGGTGGCTTCCCGAAGAATTCAGTGTGAGAGGGAAAATGAATGACGATGGAGAATCTGCCTCTAACAGACGAGACAAGTTCCCATCGTACCAGTATGGTGGTGCATACCTGTAATCCCAGCCTCCAGAGGTCAGGCTGAGGAAGGAAGACCACAAGTTTCGGCCAAGCTGAGCTACATAACAAAACTCCATCTCAGAAAAAAAAGGGGTTCAAGTAATCAGTGATAACTGAATTTAATAGTATCTTTGATCTGACATTTAAAAAATGCACTTCATGTGGTTTTCTTCCCCCAAAACTCATAGTCCTAATCTAGTGTAAAGGAAGACACCAGAAAAGTTCAACTGAAGAACACTCTCCACAGACTTGTCCAATATTGTTCAAAATCATCCAAATCTCTCTCCCTGACTAAAGAAAGCATCTGGGAAAATCTCAGTTTACAAGTACCTGGGGGATGTGAGGCCGAAATAAATGGGATTCAACAACACCAGAAATGCTGGGAACACCCTAAGGAATTCCAAGCAAAGAAGGAACTTCAGCTGATAAAGAATATGTCAATATTGGTTCATTCACTGTGATAACTACAATAATTATACCAGAAACGTTAGTGGGTAGCAACACCAGCTTAGGAAAACTCTGTAATATTTTTGTAGCTCGCCTGTCAATTTCAAAAGCATCTAACATTTTAACCCATATTCAAAAATGTCTTCCTCAGCTTTGACCAGACAAGCAGTGAATACTCATGAGAAAGAATGAAGGGATTATTTCGAATAGGTCAGTGTTTTTCCATTCACCATCCCACCCCCTCCCATGAAAGGCTGAACTTCCTGGCTTCCTGGTAAGCTTGCAAAGAAGCCTATCTGTAAAGGTCTTCCTGGTGAGAAGTAAAGTTCTACATCAATATTCCTTCCACCTCCAGTAAGGGACCTGTGTTACCGAGTTTGTGAAGATGAATAATTGAAGTGTGGAGATGGAGGTAGATGCGAGAATTAGACCAGACCCTAAAATGCAGTGGTCAGATACCCCTGGCTGAGGAAGGAGAAAGAGAGAAGTGATCAGGGAAATGATGATACTCAGACAAGGTCTCATTAGACCGACATCCATGTGACTTCAGTTCGGGAGCTCGGATCAGCCTACCATTAAGACATCAGTCCTTCGACATTTACAAATACAACATAACTAAGCATGGTCCACATGGGCCGTGAAGGCTAATGACCAAGGGAGAGTTTTCCAACCAGGCATTAAGCACAACCCGTAGTGCATTGAGGAAGGAGAAAGCAAACCTTCTCAGAGTGAACAACTCATTTTTGAAAAGAAACTTAAAGAAATCATATGAACCTTGAATTGTTCACTGGAAATATGGAGATGATTTATCTTTGAAAAATTTCATATTTACTCACCACCAAACTGGCCATATTGGCAGCTTTTATTTAGGGATATCCTCTGGATTACTGGCATCATAAGGTACTGATTCACCAGCCCTCTAAAGTTATCAGCATCAGCTGTCAAAACAGCAGGACAAGACGCCTTACCCAGCTCTGTGGCCCATCCCTAGGGAACGCTGGGAACACCAAAGGGAGAGTCAGCTGCAGAGCCTCGAGAGCAAGGGAGGGGAATCAGAGAGTCTAAGCAACTTCTGAGAAGATGTATTCACTAGGCTCCTTTTTATTTAATTACTTGCTGGTTGTTTTAGGGAATTGTAGCTAAGACTTTAGATCCTTCAAAAAGAGTTATTTGGGTGAAAAAGGTGAAGAAAGAAGATAAATCCCTGTCCCTTTATTTCACCCATCTTGTGTGTCTTCGTTTCATGCAGATTCTTGACCTACAAGGCGGTTTCATTTAATGATGAAGCCATCAAAAAAAAATAAAAAAGAGGGGGCTGGAGAGATGGCTCAGCGGTTAAGCCACTCTCCTCCAGTGCCTAAAGCCCCGGGTTCAATTCTCCAGGACCCACATAAGCCAGGCCCACAAGGTGGTGGCCCTGGTGCATTCTCTCTCTCTCTCTCTCTCTCTCTCTCTCTCTCTCTCTCTCTCTGCTTGAAAATGAATAAATTAAATATTAAAAAATAAAAAATAAAAAAGATTGGGAGAGGAGAGAGAGAAAAAAAGAAGAGAAAGAAGGGAAGGCCATGGAATTTGACTTCAGTCTCTCCTTAGCTCATCTGTAAGTCAACAACTGTCCTTTCCTCCAAGTACATGAAGAGGGTTGGAGTTCTGGCTCAAAGCCACAATGTGTTCTTGTATGTGCTGCACAAGAAAGATGACAGTTTGGCTTCTGCTGACCCTGCCAGTGAGGATTCCTTTGATCAGGTTGTGGGCAGGAGTGAGAAAAAAAAAAGGGGGAGGGAAGGGTATTCCAGGTATGTACCGCCAAGGAAGACAGAATTCACTGTGTGCCCACTTTGTGACACTGTCCCCAGGAAATGAGATGGCAAAGAACATGGCTATCGTTGCCTAGAGTAATTTTTTAAGGACCGATTAGCTTTGTCCACTTGGGGCTCTGAGACAGGCAGGGATGTCAGAAAGAGGGCATGATGGTGATGTGGGTATATTTGCAATACCTCTGCCATTTGATCTCACAGTTGACTGATGGATCGTGTCCTTTAAGACCCTGGAGAGTTCAGCTAAATATTGAATTGAGAGAATCCAAAAATCCATGTCTGTATGACATCATCTGAATACTGGAAGATTTTTTTTCTTAAGAAAAACCTTCCAAACTTTTAATAAAATTATGTTCATCCAGTGGATCCAGGTAAATGACAGCCAGATTAAGAACTGCAACATTCTATAAACTTTAATCTGTGAGTAAAAGGCAACATACTAGCCTCTATTTAAACTCCCTTAATTTAACATTTGTGAGGTCTAACTTGGGCTTCCTTCGCAGTATTTGTAAGGAAAGCAATTTATGTTCATGAAATCAGTCTGATGTAAACAAGGTATCAGGAGGCGATGTTTGACCTACTTAAGGGAACAAACTGTTTCCAAGCTCGATGTAATAGCATCCATTTGTATATAAACAACTAATGTGTTCTTTCAAATGCCATCTTATCTATGTACCAAAACACAGCAGGTCTTCTCTTGCCTGACAAAGAGATGCTTGTAAATCAGCCCAAGTCTGTTCTCCCACTGAAAATAATAATGCCTTTCTTTAAATCTAACGTTTGAATTTTTGGATAGCTCAGACTTGCCCCTTGCAAGGAATCCAATCCTTTTCACACTATGACTTTTCCGTGAAAAATGAAGTTACCTGTTAAGAGGAACTTATATCTGGAACTTTGTCTGATGTGTTTTTTTTCAGTCCAACAGGAAGATTCCAGGCAAGTAAACAATGTCTATGAGGAGTTAAAAAAAAAAAAAAACTAGATACATGGGGTTCAGGTTCAAATCCCAGAGCGGTAGTTGACCTTTCCCTGAACAGTTTGGAGCTGCCCTCCAAAGGTTAGCAGGTTCCATGACTTCACTATTTCCCCTCATTTCCAAGCTCTGTACTTTTGCAAATCCTTTCTCTGTCATTTGCACACTTACCTCTTAATAAGCATCTCTCCTAAGAATGTCAAACTTAATCAAACAGTTGCGTAAGATTCAACCCCACTCACTTTCTAAGTAAATTTGCTTAAATCAAGATAATCCGAGCTTTCACTTGAGAGCAAGCTGTTCCCAAAGCCAACTGTTTATGCTATTGAAGAACTAACTCTTCAAGTGTGACAGTCAGGATTTCCATCAGAAAAACCGAAGCCCTCACCATATCGTCTATTCTTGGACTCTTCTGGGCTCACCTAGGTCTCCTTACCCGTCATCACAGGCTTAATAGGCACTTTATAGACTCCGGAAAAGACAAGCAGTACCTGAAGACAGCAAATCAAACTATGCATTGTACAATCACAGGAAGATGGAAATTTTAAAACGCTACAGTGAGTAATTAGGAAAAATAAGCATGTAAACCTATCACCACATAGCGTATGCCTGCGTTCATAAGAAGGTATTGAAGTAAATTTACCAAATTGTCTAGGTCCCAAGCAGTGTGTTCTAACTTACTGATTGTGTTCAATTTTCACTTGCACATACAAACTTTGCGTCTATTTCCATGTGATCCGTGTGGAAACTGCTATTCAAAGAAGCTAGATCATTTCTTCAGATTGTGCAACTTATGGACCAGAGGTCAGGTTGAGTGTTCTTTCAAATATACATACAAAGAGATGGATCAGTGATTAAAAGCACTCACTTGCAAAGCCTGACGTCCCGGGTTCGTTTACCCAGTAGCCACATAAAGCCGGATGCACAAAGTGATGTATGCATCTGAGACCATTTGCAGCATCAGAAGGCTCTGCCACACCTGCTCTTTCTCATTCTCTCTGTCCAATAAATAAATAAATATTTTAAATCAAATATAATACATATATATCCTATTAAGCCTATTGCTTCAAACCTAATCAATCCCAATGCCTCCTGCAGTTCAGTGAGCAAAGACATAAGTCCTAGACGTAGGTAGCTTGTCTCTTCAAATGCCAAAACTTTGGCTTTATTCCACTGATTACTCAGTGTATCACTGAGGCAGGAGAGAAAAACAGGGAAATCAAGGGAACGTGAAAGAGAAGGAAGCTCCCTAGCCAGAGATCTCGTTTTCCTTTCCTGCTGACTGAGAGCCAAGAAACCAACACAACTGATCCAGGCAAGATTGCCTACAGATTTTCCTAAAGACATCTCAGACAAGGACGCTGGGCAATAAGAGAACAGTGCTCACTTAGGGCCAGAATGTTTGTGACCTTGAGTTCTACTGGATTCGAAATCTTCACTGGGGCTGGAGAGATGGCTCAGCGATGAAAAGCCTAGCAATCCACATTTGCTTCCCTAGGACCCACAGAAAGCCAGATGCACAAAGTGGTGCATGCATCTGGAGCCCATTAGCCGTGGCTAGAGGCCCTGGCATGCCCATTCTCTCTCTCTCTCTCTCTCTCTCTCTCTCTCTCTCTCTCTCTCTCTCTCTCCTCTCTCCTCTCTCCTCTCTCCTCTCTCTCTCCTCTCTCTTTCTCTCTCTCTGTTTGCAAAGAAATAAAAATATTTTTAAAAAGAAACCCTCACTCATCTAAATCTAAACAATGCATCTCATTAAAGCACAGCACAATTTCATTTACAAAAGAAAATTTATTTATTTATTTATTATCCATACTCAGATGCACTTAATAAGGGATTAACGTGTTGATGTCTCCCATTCCCCTATTTCCCTCTTCCCTGTCCCCAATCAGCTAGATATCCTCCTCCATGGGCAGTTTGGATCAGTCCTTGGGGCAGGGGGTTATGGATAGCCTAGGAGTCAACCTGGTTCCACCCCCACTTTGCATGTTGTTACTGAGGTGGGCCATGTCTCTGGATATTCTCCCCCACCATGGCTCTTACAATCTTTCCGCCCCCTCTTCCGCTCAGTTAAGAAAATTCTTTAAAATAAGGAAAATAAGCAAGCCAATTCCTATATTTTTTAACTTAATTTTAAATTTTACTTACATTTTAAGTGCTGCTGAGTCTTTAGATTTTGTGAATTACGTCCTTTGAGGAATGTGACCTTGAAACCCAGGGGATCCTATAGCCATTGTAACGATCCCTAGGCACAACTCTCTCTAAAGAAGCCCACGCTCGCTCGTCTTGGGACCGTCTTCTTTCCTTGCCTGGGCGGCTGCCTGTGGCCATACTTCATTCGCTCACCAGCGGTGCTGCACTACGGCCTGTCCTGAAACTCTTGTCTGCGGGATGGTCAAGGGTTTGCCTTCACCTTCATGGAGATTCCTAAGCGAGAAATGGACTCAAGTTGCTTGGGGCGGTTTGTTATTCATTTTATTCCCTTTTTATATATCGTTAGTATGAATAAGTATATACATTGTATGAGCAAATCTTGTGAATGGGTCCCTGTTTCTTTGAAGCTCAGATTCACCCTTTAACCTCAACGATTAGGCTGTGTCTTTATTTTGGTTTGACTCAGCCAGGAGTTCATCTGACGCCCAGCCCTGGTTGGACTCCCCAGAAAGTCAGCTCTACCCCGACTTCTGAGCTGAGAAAACCAGACAGAGAATGAAAGAACGCCCGCAGGAGCCTCGACGGTCATTTTAGCTGTGCCTCCTTAGATGTCAGCGTTACTAACAGTGACAGCATTTTCTGAGATAGTGCCGGAGGGCAGTATATTCCTTTTTCCACTTTCAATGTCAAAATCTTTAGGTTAAATTTGAAACAGTTTAAATGATAAACATCTATTGGCCATTCAAGGTAGAGTTAAGTGGCAGTGAGAACATCATCTTCAACCATTGAAAACGTGTATCACTTTCTGTCATTAATTCCACGAATGTTTATGATGCACCCAATTTGTGTTAGGTGCTGTTACTGTAACAGGGTTCTTGCAGGGCACGAGAAGAGATTAGAAACTGACATTGAATAAGACCTTAATGAAATGGTCTTTTAAAATAAGGGCTGAGGGCTGGAGAGATGGCTCAGCGGTTAAGGCACTTGCCTCCAGTGCCTAAGGCCCCAGATTCAATTCCCCAGGACTCACATAAGCCAGACCCACAAGGTGGTGGCCCTGGTGTTCTCTCTCTCTCTCTCTCTCTCTCTCTCTCTCTCTCTCTCTCTCTCTGCTTGAAAATGAATAAATAAAATATTTTAAAAATAAAAATAAATAAATAAAATAAGAGCTGAATGGGGAGAAAGAAAATGACAGTGGCATTTATTTAAACTGAGGCCTGAAGAAATATAAGTCAATCCTATACCTGAGGAAAGAAAATCGATACAGAAACCAGGAAAATAATAAAGGGTCAGTTTTGTAGATGTCCTCAGGCCAAAAAAATCATGGGGGGGGGCAGGGAAGCCAAGGAATGTGCATCCAGAAGATACACTGGCTTGTTTAAATCAGGATCTCAAATCTACACTTACACGGTCAATGCAATTTCAACCTAAAGAGTTTAAAAGTTGATTGCGTAATTGCACTAAGAGTTCTATTTGGATTAAAACTCTTCTGTCAGGCTGGAGAGATGGCTCAGCAGTTAAGGCACTTGCCTCCAGTGCCTAAGGCCCCTGGTTCAATTCCCCAGGACCCACATAAGCCACACCCACAAGGTGGTGGCCCTGGTTCATTCTCTCTCTCTCTCTCTCTCTCTCTCTCTCTCTCTCTCTCTTCTCTCTCTCTCCTTGAAAATGAATAAATAAAATATTTTTTTAAAAAACTCTTCTGTCCCTAAACCTCAGAATGAAAACCCCACTAAGTTAAGGTTATTTCACAGTATAACATTACTAGAGTCCAACCATGAGTCCATTTACTCAAAACAACGTAAGAGTTTTGTTTGCTGTTTTGTTTTGGGGACAGAGTCTGACACTACTGGTCTTACTTGATGAGATCATCCTCCTGCCTCAGCCTTCCATGAGCTTAGCATCTGGCTTGTACATGGTTGCTGGTGAACTGAACCCAGACCAGTAGGCTTTGCAAACAGACACCCTTCTTGACC
The DNA here is from genome assembly GCA_004024765.1 of Zapus hudsonius. Lineage (NCBI taxonomy): Eukaryota > Metazoa > Chordata > Mammalia > Rodentia > Dipodidae > Zapus > Zapus hudsonius. Next base: position 6,040 of record PVHP010032664.1, on the reverse strand, counting down.
CACTGAGCCAGCTCTCCAGCCCCCCAACTTAAAAGTTTTGACTTTTCCTTATTGCTGTAATATAACTCACTTCCTTTTACCATACTGAAACATCTAAAATTGTGAGAAAATTGAGTTGGGAACTGGGGCAAGTCTTGGAAACTACATAAAAGAATGATTATAGTATTTCCTTTGTGTACATTAATGTTAATTCTAAGAACAACCATAGATGGATGTCTCATTGCTCACACATGCACTGTTGTGATTTGCATCTTCACTATGTTATATAGGGTAAGTTGATGCTTACCAGCCCTCTTAGCCCTACAGCCAAATACCATCAGCCCTTCAACAAAATTCTTCACTTTTATTATCCAGTTTCAGACACCCTAGATAATCCTAATCAGTCAAGAACTAACCATAAAAATGAAAGTCCAAATTAAGAATAAGGAAATAAATTCTTCTGGCTTTGATTTTATATACCTTATGACTAAGAAGAATTCTCTGCTATGTAGTAAAGTGGTTAATTAAAGGCTACTGAAATTTTATATTCATAGTTAACATTACTCATGGCTTTCTGAGAATTTTTACTTCAACCCAGGCTACCGTGCAATTTGGGGAATGAGGCAAAGCTTGGACTGTGTGCAGATTGATGGAAACAGAATTCTTGCAGGTTGGGGAATCTGTATTGCTGTTGACTACAGTAGCTTGTGGCTTTTACAGTTACTGCTCTGCTGGCCATGAAAATGTAAATTAAGCCAGGCGTGGTGGTGCACATCTTTAATCCCAGCACTCAGGAGGCAGAGGTAGGAGGATCACCATAAGTTCGAGGCCAGCCTGAGACTGCATAGTGAATTCCAGGTCAGCCTGGGCTAGAGTGAGACCCTACCTCGAAAAATCAAAAAAAAAATTGTAAATTAATTTATATTAATAAATGCTTACCCTAATTTGCTGCAGATTCCTTATTCCATTCAATAGTACACCAATAACTAATTGCTTCTATGGAGTGTATTTTTCTACTCTAACATATAAGACAACAGCCTATCCCTAATTCTACACATAAATCTATATACGTCACCCAGACTGCACATCCAAATGTCAGAGGTGGCATTTCCACCTGTGAATTTGAGCTATTGCAGCAATTTATAACAATCCAGTAAGGTGAATGTGATTTTTTTAAAAAATGGGTCATTTTTTAAATTTATAAAATATTTTTTCATAATAAAGATCTGAAACCCCCTCATCCAAAGCTTTAAGGACAAGATTCGCTTCAGAAGTTAGAAGTCCTTAATTCTAGATAGGACGCTGGCTTGCTGGAGCTCAGAGCAGCGCCATCCCCAGGGCCCAGCGGTCTTTCTCAGTGGCCTTTGCGGATGGTTTTCCCTCGGTCGACCAGGAAAGGCTTCGGAGAGCCTCACTCTGGCTGCAGTCAAGTTTGCCAGCCAAGTGAATCTGTCCCAGACTTGGAAACATGACTTCCATTTTCAGAGACGTTTGGATTTCAGAATTGAAATGAGATCTTGCAAGCCTCTGCATGTCATCTCTCTTTTTTTTGAAAAGTGAAGACGATAGGAATATTTTTGTAAACTGTTGCTGAAAAGTTGGTCAGAGCATTGATCTTTGGGGAATGGCTCTGTTCAATTAGTCTAGTGTGTGATGGCCATTTGTAAAGAAAAAAAACCTTCCGGTTGATTAAAATTCAATATAACCCTAACCAAACTTGTCTGCATAAAAAAAAGGAATAAAACCTTCTGAAAATCAGTGAACTACCTAAGGAAAGCCAGTAGAAGGAAATGGGAGAGGAGATGAAGAAGGCTGTCAGAAGAGACGCCTTACAAAGATTCCTTGGCACAGAGGGAGTTTGGGGAATGGCCAAGGGACTTGTAAGAACAGGGATATTTACGGTTGGACTTTAAGCTATTGTCTTTCCTCAGATTAAGATAACTTCCTCCTTTCCCATACCCACTCCTGAGAGGCAGAGGAAGACCTCACATAACTGGAGCAAAAATCCAAAAACATTAGAGCCTCAACTCAACAGGAATGCTTTCAGATAGCATGTTTCAGACTGGCCTTGAATCTGAAAACTCCACCACTAGAGACTGAATTTCTCTATGAAGAAGAGCCAGAGACATGGAAGAAAGAAAATTGGTATTTATTTGTTTTTCTTCGATGGTTGATTTTGTATCAGCTTTACTACCAAGTATTGTGCCGTGGTAACCTCTTCATGGCTGGCACAGAGCACCCCCAAAAGCAGCGGATGGGAGTAAAGTTGTTTATTTGGCTTGGTCTTGAGGAGAACTCCATGATGGCAGGGGGGAGTGTGGCATGAGCTGCAGAAGCTGGATGTCGCCTTCTTGCCACAGCCAATGGCTAACAGCAGCAGGAGAGGGTCGTTCGACAGTGGCAAGTTAGGGGATGATCAACCATAAGATCCAGCCCTGGCAGCACACCCCCAAATAGCCTTCAGCTGGGAAGCAAGCATTCCAGATACATGGGTGTATGGGTGACACCTAATTCAAGCCTTCACATCTAGTGAGGGTATTTCTAGAATAGACCAGTATTGGAGTCCATAGAGGACTTAAAATCCCCCCTTGCCATATGGACAGGTGCCACCAAGTTTGTTCAGAGACTCAAAGAAAAGACAAAGGGTAGACACAAAAACAAAAAAGAACAAATTATCTCTCTGCTTTCTTTTTCCAAGGCAAGGTTTCACTGTAGCCATCGCTGAGCTGGAACTCTCTGTGTAATGTCAAGGTGGCCTCAAACTCATGGAGATCCTCTCACCACAGCCTCTGGAGGGCTGGGACGGCAGGATGCACCACTGCACGGCTCTCTGCTTTCTTGAGCTGGGACCCATCTTCTGCCTCGGGACACCCTGGGCTTCTCCTTCTCAGCCCTTCAAACATTGGATCTATGTCAACAAACCCCATTCCTCTCTCTCTCCGCTTCCTTCCCTGAGCCTTTGTCCTGTGAATGAATGTGTTGCCTGGAAATCTGTAATGCATAGAAATGGTAAGAGCATGAGGGCCTGAGTTTGGTTCCCAGAACTGCTGTGCCAGGCACTGGTGGTAGGCACTTGTCATTTCAGAGGTAGAGAGGAGACAGGAAACCCCGAGGGCTCACTGGCTAGCTACTCGAACTGCATCAGGTGACCTCTCGGGGAGTGACACCTTCCCAAAGATGAAGGTGGAAGAGAATGATCTGGACCTCTGACATTGACCTCAGACCTCCACATGCATGCACACACCCTCACACACATGTGCCCATGCACATACACACATGCATGCACACACCCTCACACGCATGTGCCCGTGCACATACACACATGCACGCACACACCCTCACACGCATGTGCCCGTGCACATACACACATGCACGCACACACCCTCACACGCATGTTCCCGTGCACATACACACATGCACGCACACACCCTCACACACATGTGCCCGTGCACATACACACATGCATGCACACACCCTCACACGCATGTGCCCGTGCACACACACATGCACACACCCTCACACACATCTGTCCATGCACACATGCATGCACACACCCTCACATGCATGTGCCCATGCACACACGCATTCACACACCCTCACACGCATGTGCCCATGCACATACACACACACATGCACACACACAAAAGAAGAACAAAAACAAATGAAGAAAAAGAGATAAGCACAAAAGGCTGGAGGAAGGGATAAGCAGATCTAATAAGCAGATAATCAATGAGAACTCAGATGAGCCTCTAATGGTATCAATGGACCTGGATATTGATGACCTCTGTTGACCACTGCAATAACAAAATACATGGAAAACTCACCAAGAGCGACCATACTGTGGGCTGTGAGACAAACCTTATCAACTTTTTAAAAATAGAAATAATAATGTGTCTGTTCTCAGGCCACAGTGGAATTAAAATAGAAATATCAGCAACAGAAAAATGGTTGTAAAAATCCAAAAATACTTGAAAGATGAATAGCACATTTCTTAGAAACAAATGAGTCAAGGAAAAAAATCTCCAGAGAAATTTTTTTAATATTTTTGACCAAATGAAAATAAAGATACAAAATATATCAAATTTTGTGGGATGAAGTGAAGGCAATGTTGAAAGGGGAAATTATATCAATGAATGGAAGTATGTGGAAAGAAAAAACAGAATTTCAGCAAGATGGCTGACTGAAGGTGCCTGGCTTGCTTCCCTTCATTAAAAAAGAAGAAACAGAACAAGAATGTTGGTGTTGCAGTCAGCTTTCTAGTTGCTGCGCAGAAAGAACCCAAACAAAAGCGACTTGTGGAGGAATGGGTTTATTAGGTTTATAGACTCGAGGGGAGACTCCTGGCAAGGAAAACGATGGCATGAGCAGAGGGGTGGACATCACCTCCGCCACAGCACTGCAAACAGCGGCAGGAAGGTGTGCCAAATACTGGCAAGGGGGAGCTGGCTTATAACCCCCAAAAGCCCGCGCCCAACAACACAGTTCTAGTGAGGTTCTAATTCCCGAATTGCCATCAGCTGAGGATCCATCTATCAGAACACATTCACTTGTTTGTGGGGGACACCTGGATCAAACCATGACAATTGGGTTACACAGCCACAGGCACAGGACCTTGAGAGACCATGCTGGGATGAGAAGAAAGCCAGCTATGCGAGCTGCTTTGGGAAAGTGGCCACCAAAAGCGTGAATAAGCAGGGGTTCCTGCAAGCTACAGAGTCAACCAGCCGGGCAAGATGCACACACCTGTGCCATAGTGGTACACGGGGTGTGGGAGGAATCATCTGCTCTCTGATTGGATGTGATGCCTGTTTACTGATAGAGAACTCAGCCTGGTACCTAGAACCCAGTCAGAATCCTACATAGGAAGGTCATTGACTAAGAAGAGTGGATATACACATCATATATATATATATGTATATATATATATATACATAAAGTATGCTTTTATTCACAGATGGCAGTAAATATCAACATCAATATGTCAAGAAAAGGTAGCCAACTACATAACACAAGTCCCCTCTATCACATCTGCCACAAGGCCCAGGAGATAGTACAGAGGAAGTAGTGATTTAAACACGAGTGCTGTTCTCACTGCTGGCCTGACAACCTGCTCCAGAGAGATAGCAATGGACACTGAGGACACCCAAAACTCATCAAAGCAGAAATCCAGAGGTTGAAGAAAGCTTAACACTAAAGAAGACTTACAAACACACCTGCCAAGGCTCAGGGGACATTCCAGAAGAGGGGGCAGAAAGATTGTAAGGGCTACAGAATCGGAAGGAGTGTCCTGATGCACTTGGCCCCCTTACAGAGACTGACTGATGCATTCATGACCCAATAGTGAATACTAATAACCCCACTGAGGTGAGCCCTCAGTAGAATGAGGGCTGGGGAGACAGATACAAGAATATAACCTGATAGGAATATGACCAGCGTGCAATATGTTTATACAGCAATGTGAATAATCATTTTTTTTTAAAAAGAGCATTGGGTGTAGACCATCAGAGTGCATCGGTGATGTGGTAGATACATTAAGAGAAAGAAAGACACTCTGCACCTAGCATTCTAAAAAGGACAATCAGAGGCCCTAAACAGTCCCCATTCCTGTCGCAGATACCTGAGGCATTTGCCACTAAAGAACTCTGCAGCCTTGTCAGGCCCTGAGCCCAGTTTGGAGAACCGCTGAATCATACTGTGCAGATCTGATGCACACAAAGCGCCCAGCACATACTGGGTCCCCCTCTACCCAAGTCAACGTACCCACCCGAGGGCCTATGAAGGACCCTAGTCACAGCCCGTAGTCATTGATGACTAACTCAGGTCCTCACACTTGCAAGGCAAGAACTGCACCCACTGACATCTCCCCAGTCTTCATGTCGTGAAAATTCATCAAACTGCAAAGATTTATACCTCTACATGTATTTGTTTAAAATGAAACGAAACTGCAATTCACAAGTTGTGATTTTCTCTTTTTTAAGAATATTTTATTTGTTTAAGAGAGAGAAGGAGGCAGAGACAGGAGAGAGAGAGAGAGAGAGAGAGAGAGAGAGAGAGAGAGAGA
>PVHP010032663.1:0-20146 GCA_004024765.1 Zapus hudsonius | reverse complement strand
TCCCAGAATATGTCCTCTGAGTAAAACCTAGGAGTGAGATGACCACGTCCTCATCTATGAGCCTGGGATGACTTCTAACAAAATCACCATGTTTCCCTCCAGACACAGATGGCATTTTCTGTGTGTCAGACAGTGGGGACTTAAGGCCCAAACCTCAGAGATGATCGCTAACTTTAGGGCACACACACACACACACACACACACACACACACACACACACACACCTCCACATAGGAGTAGGCCAGGGCCGGGGAGATAGCTCAGTAGGTAAAATGCCTTCCATACAAGCACGAGGACCTGAGTTTGATCCCAGTATTCATATAAATGCTGGCATGATGGTGTACCCCTATAATTCCAGCACCAGGGAGGCAGAGACCAGAAGATCCCCAGTGCCACCTGGCTGGCTTGTCTAGCTGAACTGTCGAGCTCCAGGTTCAATGCCTCAAATAAGAGCAACTGAGAACGACCTTTTGACATCACCTCCGGCCTCCGTACGCACATGGGCACACGTGCATACACACAATTCATGCGTGCACACACACAAGTAGGCTTTAGCAAACGTCATAAATGTAGGCTGGCGCTGGGAGTTTGCTGAAGGGTTGGTGGGGTGGCAATCAGGGAAGGCTTCCCTGGGGAGGAGACTGTGCTACTGTAACAAAAATCCCAGAGGTGATCAAATTCAAAAGAGAGAGGTTTATCTGGGCTCACAGTTTGGGAGGTCTTAGTCCGTGGTTAGTTGGCCTGGTGCTTTGGGGTCACGGTGAGGAAACACATCATGATGGAGGAAGCTGCAGTGAGAGAGAGAGAGAGACCAGTGGGTCAGGGTTCAAGGACATGCCTCTGTGATCCAACACGCTACTTCCTCCATGAGGCCCTGTCTCTTAAAGGTTCCCCCAAACTCCTAATAGCATCAAACTAAGGATCAAGCCCCTAACACTATGGACCAGTCCACACCCTAATGATAGCGGTGACATTTGAGCTGTTTCCTGAGGGACAGGAGAACGGTCAGGTGTGAGACCCCAGAGGGCTTGCTAAGAAGCCTGTCCTTTGTCCTAAGAGCATGGATCATCTCAGCCATGAAATGGCTGAGGGAGGTGCCTGAGGAGGGGGTTTCTAACTCCTGTGACCCCTGCTCCTCTTCACCGGGGACATGATGTCCTTGGGCCAGGGTGAGGTCATGACCTCTCCATGCTGATCTTCTATTCCAGGGCTCAAGATGACCGGCGTGGAGTGTGTGGAGGGGATGGCCTCGGGCCTATACCAAGAGCTCTTTGCAGCTGTGGTCTCTCTCATCAACAGGTAACCACTGTGGCCTTCCTTTAAAAAATATTTTATTTATTTGCAAGGAGAGAGAGCGCGAGAGAAAATGCCAGGGCCTCTGCAAACAAATTCCAGACTCGTGCACCACTTTGCATCTGGCTTTTTGCACGTACTGGGGAATCTAATTCAGGGCCTCGGGCTTTGCAAGCAAACGATCTCTCCAGCCCAACTGTGGCCTTTTATCAGGCACAGGCTTGGCTCCAACTCAGGCAGTTTGCAGCCTGTGGTATTCTAAGCTGGTGAGAACGCTTTGAGCTTGACGGTGATGGGTTTTGGCTTCGCACTAGCTGAGGGACTTTAGCAAATCCATTCACCTCTCTGGTTTCTTTTCATATTTGTAAAGTAGCTCTCTCCTCCCCCCACACCCTCCAGGTCATTGAGAAATTGAAAGAAATAAGCTTTGCACAGAAATAACCTTTTAACAGTATTTGTAAAAACACCAACCATAAAAGCTAATGATTTGGGATGGCCGCTAAGGGCAGAGGGCTGCCTTAATCACTGAATCAACCTTGTTTCCTTTTCTGCTTATACCATGATGGCACAAGCTGGGAGCCTGAGGCGGGAAGGTGCCAGCCAGCCCGACGCTGGGCTCTGCCCTTGGGTCCTCCATTTCTCTGAATAGTCCAGCATTCTGCTCTTAGCGATTGTTTTTTTTTTTCTGGAGGGCATAGGGAAAGACCAGCACAGGATGCCAGGGAGGCTAGTGAGGTTCCCTGCAGCCTGTGTACCAGGCTGGGGGCAGTAGGAGTCCCTGCTCCTCATCCTTGTGCACATGGCTCTGAGTCCAGCCCTTTGAGGGGCACAGGCAAGGGCATCCCTCCTCTGCCCACACCCATGGCCTCCTTAGCCGTCTAAGTCCCATCAAGGGGGGAAGCCAGGCTCTCTGCTCATCACAGTGGCTGCTGTGGGCGTAATTACCACGGGAGATGCAGACACACCTTCTAGAAGCCGAGGGATCATCTGTGCTTAGAGAAGGGAGGAGCGGCCAAGAGGGGGAAATGAGCCATGGCCAGACCAGACCGCCTCTCCTGGCCAAGGGCCGGCTCCATCCCTACAGCGGATGTTCCAGGGTGTCAAAACCACTGGAACACTCACGTCTGAGCGCCTGGCCGGTGTCCTTTCTCCTGATGCCTGTGTGCCTGGTTACAGATGGAGAACGGAGAAGGCTCAGCCTTTCCCGCTGGTGACGTTCACTGAGCTGTCATTGCAGGGACACCTGAGCCCTCCCAGCAGCCCTTGGGGCCACAGTGAGGCTCAGAGAGGTTGGAGACACACAGACCCTCTTCCACAGAGCGAGGATGGCAGCTCACGCGGGACGGCTTCCAAAGTCTGTTCACTCGCGTGTGCTTTAATGGGGACAATCCCTGTCTGTCCACCTCGACAGACCCATGGAAAGCACCAAAGGCTCTATCAACTTGAAAGAACTTTGCAAAAACACAAAAGGATCTCTTATTTCAGGGTGCCACTGGGAAGGAAGGGATAATGTTAGCTAGTCAGCCAGATTGCTGGGTGACCTTTGATAGGTAAATAAAAAGGGGGTGTGGCCTGGTTTGTGTACCTGAGGCTCCTTACCTAACAACCTATGACAGTCCACTCTGGGCCTCATGGAGAAATTACTTTTCCTGAAAAGTTACTGTCCATGGGTCACAGGCAGCACTTTTTATACTCTGTCCCCTCGGTCCCCTATTAAAGCCTTGGGATCAGCTTATGCCCATCATTATTTAACTGCTGGGAAAAACCATGCTCAGAGACGTGCAGAGCCTTGCCCGAGGTCACACAGCCTGTAGACGCTACGTTTGGATTAGAAACCAGCTGCTGGTAGCACGCTGCCTCTGTTTCCCCAACTCTGCTCTGGGGGAGGCTTGCCCCAGTGGGCTCTGAGATTTCTCATCAGCTCAGGACCTCTTCCTTCTAGATCCTTCTCCTCCCACCATCTTTCCATGGCTTCCATCATGGTGGTTGACTCTGCAGGCTTTCAAAACCCCCGACACCAGGGCAAGGACCGGGCAGCCACCTTGGAGGAACTGTGTCACAATTATGCCCACGAGCGCTTGCAGCTCCTCTATCACCAGCACACCTTTGTCTCGAGGCTGCAGCGATACCAAGAGGTACGGCCAGGCTGGAGCAGGGTCTTGGGGCTGAGGCCAGGTAAGGAGGGGGGAATCCTTCCTGAGCACCGAATTTATCCAGTGCTTAATAAGTGCTGGGCTGAGTGTTAGAGGTGCTGGACTAAGTATTTGGTGCTGGGCTGAGTCCTCAGTTCCATGCTGAGTCCATGGAGAAAGTATGACTCTATCTTTGGCTTCCGAGGTTTCTGCCATCACACACACACACACACACACACACACACACACACACACACACACACACACACGTGTCCTCCATTCCAGAAACACAAGAGGTCCAGGTTTCCCAAGCCTTCTTCCTACTGCTTGGAGAACTGCTTTACCTCTTCTGTTTCACCTCTACCAAAGCCAAGGGCTCCTCCATCTCTTTTTTAATTCCAAGGGCTCCTCCTGAACTGCTTCTGGGTCCAGACACAAGGACAAGGCAGCCATTTCTAACAGAGTCACAGGTGCCTGCATCCCATGGCCCAGCCAGCCCTCTTCTGTGGGGTCTTTACAGAAACTGCGTGTATGAAGCAGACACGTGTCAGGCGCACGTGCCGACACACTCCCATCAGCCCTCTTTCTCTCATTAAGAAACACACTTTCAGCTGGGTGTGGTGGCACACACCTTTAATCCCAGCACTTGGGAGGCTGAGGTAGGAGGATGGCCATGAGTTTGAGTCCAGCCTGAGACTACATAGTGAATTCCAGGTCAGTCTGGGCTAGAGTGAGACCCTACCTCAAAAACAGACAAAAAATATCTGGGGAAGAATGGTTGTGATGGTCACACAACAGTGTGAATGCAATCAGCACTATATATATGTGTATATATATATATATATGTGTGTGTGTGTGTGTGTGTGTTTCAAAGGCCAGAGGTTATGTCATGCATGTATATTTTCCTACAATTTCAAAACATGAAGCTTGGGTGGCTTAACAGGGATGGAGGTTCTCACGTCGTTCTGGGTCTCGGCTCACCAAGGGAACCAACATTCTGTGGTTTTTAGGAAGGTGTTCCAGTGCACTTTGAGCTCCCCGAGGTGTCTCCAGGAACTACGGTGGCCCTTGTGGACCAGAACCCCTCCCAGGTAACAAGGGACCCTGGGCACCTCCACGAGCCCTGGGGTCTCAGACAAGAAGACTTTTTAGTGGAACACCAGCATAGGCCTCAAGCTGCTGGTCTTCCACACTTTCTTCACCCAGAGTATCCCCTAGGGATTGTTAGAGACGCTGACACCAGGGACCACCCTCAGCAGAATCGTGCTGACTGGATTGGGAGGGTGACCAGCCACCTGGCGATGGAAGTGGGCTGTAGTTGATGTCATGATGTCTTAGAGCACCTGAGGGTCTGTGGGCGGAGCTGGTCTTCTTCTCCATCCATCCCTCCCCTGGAATGAGCAGGCTTTAGGGTTAGTTAGGGTTACCGAAGAGACTGGGGTGGGGGTCTTAGCACACGGACACTGGGGAGGTGAATGTCTTTGGGGACAGACAGGCTTAACTTGAGGGATACCAAAGTGCTTACTTCACTCTTCTCTTTGCCGGAGCCCAATTACTGATCCTGATTTGTATCTCTTAGCTCACTCTTATCCCAGACCCTTGAGCTTGAATTTTAAGTTCCTTTCGGCTCTTTGGAAAGTTCCTGAGCTACGTAGCTTCCCAGGCTCAAGTGCAATCTTGGTGGCCTTGACCCCAGGCCTTCACTTCTCTGATCCTCACTTTCTTCCTCTAAGACGTGGGGGGAGGGTGTGCATACCAACGAGATAGTCACCAAGTGCCTGTCAGCCAGCTTGGTCGGGGTGTTCTGTCATTGTTTTCTCTCCTGCCATTGGACACATCGGTCTGCATGTCACTCATCCCTTGCCCCCTTGTGGACCAGAGGTCACCTCCAGACCTCCTGGTCACCGTGGGCCGCACCTGCTACTGCAGAGCCCACTTCTCTGGAATCTAGGATGAGGGGTCACCATGCATAGCATAGGCTCCCTCCTCACCCAGCTTCCCTACCTGTCCTTTGCCTGTCAAAGAGACGACTCCAAGGTGTTAGTTGGGAAAGGTGTCGTCATAAGGCCACAGACCTGTGTCTTCCAGGGGCCACCAGGAGGTTGGACAGTTGTCTGCTTTAATCCCAATGAGGAAGTCTATGGTGAGGATCCAGGGTACCCAGGATCCAGGCTCAGCTCTGCTCTGGGACCCACCATGGGACCCTGGAGATGTCTCTTGCCCACCAGGCCTTCCAGGGGTATAGACCAGTGTTTCCCAGGCACGTGACCAGCCCTGCTTTAACACCAACAGCTCCACATGCTGAGACAAATTGGACCCACAACCTCCATAGGTACTCAGCTCTGGGTCTCTCTAAAAGCAAAATTATAGCTTCTAAGGTGATTATATGGCTAGTGGCCAGTGTTAAAATTCCACATCTGTGATCGAATCAAGTTCATATCCTCCTCTAGAATGTTCTTTGAATTGCTTGTCTCTTTAAATATAGATTCCCCCAAGATTTCAGTGTAGTCAAACACTAAGAATTCTGAGAGGAAGTGGGATAGCTCTGTGCTGGAGTGGACCAGCTTCCTGTGTGTATCTAGAGAGATGCAATATTGTGAAACCCTCCCAACAGTCTGCTGGAGAAGGGATTGCAATCGCCATTTTCCACAGATAGAAAAAGAGGCCCAGAGAGCTACAGGAAGTGGTTCAAGGTAACACAAGAAGTTAATAGAGACAGAATTCAGACTCCTTGCAAGGGAGATGTTCATTTTGTGGCTTTGACATTGAGGCTCTTGGGGTGAATGAGAGCAGGTGTCCCCACAGGTGTGTCTGAGTGCCCGTGAGGACCTGGACCCTCCCCTTCATTCCTCATTAGTGGGAAGAGAAACCCAGCACCAGCCTCTGCTAGCATCAGGGCTTCTCAGCCCACAAGGTTCCCCTCTCCGTTCCCCCTGCCCAGGTCCACTTCTCAGCTGGAGGAGACACTGAGGATGCCAGGGGTCTTTTCTGGGTCTTGGATGAGGAGGTTCGGATGGAGGGTTCCAGTGACAGTGTGGTGCTGGAGCGTCTGCGCACAGCCTTTGAGAAGAAGGCAGGTGGGGACGAAGGTAAGCGAGCAGGGGGGTGGAATTTGTCGTGTCAGCTAGGATAAGCCCTGAGAAGGCCTGCAGAGAAGCTGTACCTGCGTGTCATTCTCTCCCCTGTGAGTTTGCTGTTCATGTCGTCAGTTAAGGCACTCACAGATCCAGGATCTTGGGTCCTGTCCTGGGCACATGGCCCGTGTCCTGGACGGGGAAAGCCAATGGACAAGCCTACACATACTATACGAGATGGAGGCTCTTGCAAACGGAGGAGGAATCCCACTCATCCAAGAGAATCCAGGAGGCAGAACCCAGAAATGCCAGGCTCTGTCCACTGTCTCCGCCTCATGTCTGTCAGAATTGCACTGAGTAAATCCGGCAAATCACCGTCCCCCTAGGAGATAGGAGTGATCAGCAGTAGCAAAGGGAAGATGCGCTGATGTATGCAAACAGGCAGATGCATCCCCCCACTTATTTTAACCCCTCACCACTGTCCAGTAACGTCTCTAAAACCGTTGGCTGGGCAGGACCCCTGTGCATCGCCTCCAAAGCCTTTCCAAGCTCTGTGTCACCATTCTCCCTCATCACCCTGTGACATGCCTGAAGGCAGGGCAGGACAGGGCACACTTCCATCTTTCTCAGACCCATGGCCCAGGTACTCTGAACATAGCAAGTCCCCTGAAGCCTTCATTCCCTGTCTCCCCACTTTTCCGTTCTAAGATACTGTGGTAATGGGATTTCTTCCCTTGGAATGCACGCAGGAGTTTAACCTGCAAAGTCTTGTATTCATGGCAGTTGAAAGGGTAGAATTGTAACCCATGATGTCTAGAAATGTATCTTTTGAAAAGCAATCAGATTTAATTGGCTCATTAAGGTAGAGCCTCTAGGTCGGAATCCTGTTGGCTTTAATGAGGAGAGTGAGGGCCAACACACACACACACACACACACACACACACACAGACACACACACACACAGCCACCATCAGGATCTATACCAGGCTGGTTGAACCAAAACTATGAAGCCAGAAACCACTTTTCTTTATAAAGGAGTGTACTTTTGGTGTTTTGTTATAGTAGCAAAAAATGGAACAAAGTACAAATATGCCCATCTCTCAGCTCATCCTCAGACGCGCTGAACACAATTCCACCAGAGACCACGTGAAGGTAGTTCTCACATCTGGAAGACTTCCTCACTCCACTTTCTCATCTCCTTTGGGTCTCGGGATCTCCCTGACCACTTTGTGTCAAATGATCCCTCTTATCTGCCCATCTGACGTCATGGATCCTACCAGGGGCATGCTTGCTCCTTGGTGAGGGGAGCTGGTCTGTTCACCTCTCAGAGGCAGCTCCCAGATGCCCTGGCCTGATTAGTGGTGGGTACACACTTGAATACAGGAAACCCAACGCTCCAGGACCCACAGAAATGACATGCCCCCGGGAAATGTTCCCTGGATCCTGACCCCGGAGCCAAAGAGACTGAAATTAGGGTCAGAAGAAGGAAGCGGGCATCTTGTGGAGTCATTTATTTCTGACTCTGAGGACAAACCTTTTTGTTCCTCTGACCCTGTCTCTTGCACCCAAGATGCTATGAGCCAGCACCCCCCCAAGAATGGGGAGCCAGAAACCCCCAAGAGTGGGTTGTGTATTTCTTAGACCCTGATATTCAACACAATTTTAGATCGCACATGAGTAAATGACTTTTAGCATTTAACTACTCCTTATTTTAAACATGCTGGAAAATAAAATAGTTTATACATCAACCTTGCAGGAGAACGCTTCTTTTTAAGCGAATGTGCTTGTGAAATGCGAGGTGTTTTAAACAAAAACAAGCACAGGAACCCAGGGTTTGGTGCTGGAAATACTGTGTGTCTTCTCATTCCTGCAGGAAATGTAGGTGCTCTGAAAAATTAGCTTTCGTTATCTGGAAACACATTAATTAATTCAACAACTAATTAATTAATTTACAAGGAGGGAGAAAGAGACAGAGGCATATCAGGGCCTCTAGCCACTGCAAACCAACTCCAGATGCATGCACCCCCACTTTGTGCATCTGGCTTTACATGGGTACTGGGGAATCGAACCTGGGTCATTAGGATTTGCAGGCAAGCGCCTTAACTGCTGAGCCATCTCTCCAGCCTCACATTCATTTTTTTTTAAATTACTCTAGGGGGTGCCAACTGATTGTATGACATTCCAGACAGATGGCCAATATTCACACAGCTGTGTCTGCTTCTAGGGACCTCCGCCCTGCGCACCTGTGAGCAGCCCCTTCAGTTCGAGATTTCCCACCAGCTGGGCCAGGACCCTGTGCGATATGACCTCACGGGCTGGCTTCACAGAGCCAAACCCAACCTCTCAGCCCTGGATGCCCCCCACATTCTGCAACAGTCAAAAAGGTGAGTCAGGCCAGCGTTTGGGACAGGGCAGGGACATTTGGGGTGTTGAAGTTTCTTCTTTATTGGAAAGACAAAGCCCCAAGGCAATGAGTGAGGGCTGGCTGGTCTGGGGATCTTTCTGTGACCGGTTAGAGTGGTAAGGCATCCCCAGGGCCAGAGAGAATCCAGCCACCGAGAAAAGATGGCCTTCTGGGAAGACAGCATGCAAGCCAATGAGCTCTACCTTCTGATTTTGGCTTTTTGCCTTTTATTAAGTGTCTGAGAGATGAGGTGACTGGAACGACTTTTATGGACATTTCAGAACTCAGAGGGTTATAAAACCAAAATGATATGTTTTGTAGCATTAAAAAAAGCTCACTGAATTCCTTGGTCTTTCCTCCCAGAGGGGCTGGTACAAAGCCTTCGGTAGCTCTGTTTCCACTTCCACAGTTAGTAGAAAAATGCGTGTCTCAGGTGGGTGCATGCCAGTTCAATGCCAGTAAAGGCGGGGGGCAGAGCCTGGAGATCAGAAGAAGAGGGGAGGGTCATGGGTGGGCCCGCGGACAAGGAGGGGAGAGACATTGGCTACCCACTCTGTGTCCCGCATCTTCATCCGTGTTGGATAAGCACCCCCACAGCCTCAGCCCCACTTGGCACATGAGAACACAGAGGTCCTGGATGGGGCAGTGTTTTGCTTTTGATCCCAGACTTGCCATTGATGCTTCAGGATATTCTCTGGTACTGTGATCAGAGTTCTTTGGAAACCCAAGTCCAAGAGGAGCTGTGAGTCTACAGTTCCTCAGAGACCCAGGCACGGGGCAAGGCAGAAGGAGGGTTAGTGAGCCCACAGAGCACCACATGTGGACCCAGGACATCTGGGTTGACTCCTGGCTCTGCCCCTTGTACCTTGAGTGACAGTGTGCAGACACTTTCTCTCCTCTGGGGAACGAACGGCAGGTTGGCTGGCTTCTTTGCGACAAGAGTATGGGCTGGATCAGACCATGAGATCTGAGATCCGGCAGCTGGGACACAGCTATGGAGTCAGGCTGCTTCAGCCTCTTGCAAGCCACAAAGCCTGGGCCTCACTGCTGTAGACCAGGGAATGGGAATGGTGGTCCAATCTGGACGCAGTGCTGATGTAAATGGCTTGTGAAGGAGCCTTCCCTACTCACAGCAGGCTCCTAGTACATATCCTCTTCCTTTCTGCTGGAGATCCTGCGGCTCAAGCTGAGTCAGGGAGGGTCAGGCTAGATCTCCTGGAGCAGGTGCCATTCCCCCGTGAACCAGGGGCTTTCTGGGAAGGAGCAACAACGAATGCACTCAGTTCCAGGGCAGAGATCTACTCAGTGTAAAAGCCTATTTGAATGGTTTGAGCATGTTCCAGGAGCCATCTGCAGGGTCCAGGACCCGTTATCTCAAGAGCAAGCCTAAGCTTTATTTTAGAGCCATGTGGCTCTGTAGCCAGGGGGTGGGGCTGGCAGAACATGGGAGGCATCGGGCCTCTGGCTCCCAGACCTCTTCTTGAGGATAGCAGCCTTTCTCTCTCTCTTTCTCTCTCTCTCTAAACAGAGGGCAATTCAGCCTGAGTTTATTAGAGAAGACAGATAAGGGACTGGCCGCTCTCATTATGAGTCTCAGAACTGTCTCAACACTGCTTCTTAGGTGTGAGCTTGGAGCATGTTATTATCTTACAGCTCCAGAAAAATCCCAGTTCAGCCAGTAAGTTATTCGTTTCTGCACAAATGAAAAAGCAAGCACCTACGACGTGCTAGCCTTGATCTAGGGTCCTGGACATCGCTGTGCATCGTCGGGTTGCTGTGGGATTTCCACAGGGTGAAATGCTCACAGTCAGGGGAGGAGAAAGTCGCTGTGGGGAGGGGAGAGGGAGAAGGGTGCCGAGGAAGAGGCCAGCATTTGTCACGCGTGAAGGCTCCATGGGCAGAGGACAGCAGCAGGAAGAAGGGGTTCATGGCCTCCTCTTCCACATGAGGTGGCTTTTCAGGGTCCCCAGCAGTCCTCTCTCTCTCTCTCTCTCTCTCTCTCTCTCTCTCTCTCTCTCTCTCTCTCTCCCCTCCATCAGGGAGGAGTTACGGAGCCTCTTCCAGTCCAGGGCGAAGCTGCCTCCTGTGTGCCTGGCTTTGGCAGGTATGGACGGCACCTCCCAGCAGGCCTTGCACAGAAGCCGTGTGGTCAGGAGGACGTTCGCCAGCAGCCTGGCTGCGGTGAAGAGGAAAGCCCCATGTGTCCAGGTCAAGCTGCAGATGGTGAGTGACGAGTCACCCCGTCCACCACAGGCCTCCATGACACGCCCCAAAGCCCCCCTCCCCAAGCTGTTCATCTCCCCTCATCACCTCCCTCCTGCCCAGTAAGCTGGAGGAGTGGGATCCATCCTACACTCTGCAGAGTGGACACAAGGACCCTAAACCTCTGAAAAGTTCGGCCATGATTAGGAAGTCACTCAGCCAAACTCTGAGGCCAGAGCCTGGACTACCTGGGATTGAGTTGAGGGGTTTGAGCTATCTTGTCTGAGCTGACGTCAGTGTGAGACCACCTCCCTTTCCTGCCATGGCACTCTCTCACTTTGGAAGGAAACATGGCACCCAGCCTGGCAACATGAACCTGTTAGCCAATGAGAGCACCTGATTTGGTCAGTGGTCAGACTGAGCCCAGTGAGAAAGGACAGCATCCATCATGGGATGTCTTTAAAGAAATCAATCTCAGATCACATTACAGTAAGAATGCCCTGATGATTGAAGCCCTGGATTTTATTTCTAGTACCTCTGTTGGTGGTCTTTGTGACCCTGGGCTTTTCTGTGCCTCAGTTTCCCCAACTTTCTAAACGAGGGCTCTTATAAACCTCCTATTTCTCCTGAGTACGAGTTTGAACGGAAGTGAGAGATGAAGACTCATGCAAAAAAGACCAGGCCAGGCTGCATGTCTGTTCAGGGAAGTAGCCAGACCCCTGTCCACCTCCTGGGAGGCAGCCAGCCCAGACTTCCTCTCTGCTTGGTCCCAGGATGCACTGATCAATCTGGTGAAGCGGTCTCAGCTACACTTTGTCCACTGCCTGATACCCACTCCAGCAGGGGAGAACAAGGGTGGCCAGGGGACTCCATCACCACCACAGCCTGGAGGAGACCAACGAGGAGCCGACGATCCTCCTGCTCTGGACATCCCGGCACTGAGGGTCCAGCTCGCAGGCTCTCACATCCTGGAGGCGCTACGACTACACAGGGCAGGTGAGACAACCTGAAACAGAGCACCTTGTCTTGAACCCTGGGCACCTGGAAGCTGCAGACAGGAGCGTCTACTGTGTGTGTCATGAGCTTTGCTTGCAGACCACAGCAGTCCCTCCCAAGAGCCTTATGAGAGAGAGGACAGCGAGAGGAAAGGTCAGAGAGACAAAAGGTCTGGTTCACACAGCTGGGACATGCCAGAGCCTAGATTTGAACCATGACTCCTTAAATCCAAAGCCCACATGGCTTCTGGAAATACTTCTAGCTTCTAGAGTTTTTTTTTCATATATATAAAGAATTTATTCATTTGCAAAGGGAGAGAGAGAAAGAGAAAATGAATGGGCATGCCAGGGCTTCCTGCTGAACTCCAGATGCATGTGCCACTTTGTGCATTTGGCTTTATGTAGATATTGGGGAATTGAACTCAGGCCATCAGGCTTTGCAAGCAAGTGCCTTTAACCACTTAGCCATCTCTCTGTCCTTACACATGTTTTGGGAAAAGCGTCCTTTCCACAAAGAGTGACAGTTTTCTGGTGAAGATGCCCAGATTTGAGAAGTCAGGACACCCACAGGAAACCATACTAGGATGCTATAG
This sequence comes from Zapus hudsonius, assembly GCA_004024765.1. Classification (NCBI taxonomy): domain Eukaryota; kingdom Metazoa; phylum Chordata; class Mammalia; order Rodentia; family Dipodidae; genus Zapus; species Zapus hudsonius. Next base: position 7,452 of record PVHP010032663.1, on the reverse strand, counting down.
AGATACATATATCACTCAGGGAGGCAAGAGGCTAATGGGTGCCTGAAAAAGTTTATATGCTTAGGAGGTGGGGAAGCCTCTGGAAATGTATGAATCAGATCCCCTGCAGCAGGTGGAGGAGAGGGAACATTAACAGAAGAATGAGAGAGAGAATGAGAGAGAGAGAGAGAAAGAGAAAGAGAGAGAGAGAGTGCACCAGGGCCACCACCTTGTGGGTCTGGCTTATGTGGGTCCTGGGGAATTGAATCCAGGGCCTTAGGCACTGGAGGCAAGTGCCTTAACCGCTGAGCCATCTCTCTAGCCCAGCTTTTTTTTTTTTTTTAAATCAAAGGAATAGAGTTTTCCAGTGCAGTTTAGTAAGCAGGACTGTGACCACGGTTCCATTGTTGAATGGTTTCATTTATTTTAATTGAATTTTTAATGGTTTCATTGGTTAATCTTACGTGTCCTGTTTGATCTTAGATACCCCCCGACTTTTCTGCCTCTCATCCCCTGATGGCTGCCCCATCGATTCCCCTCCCCAGTGGCTAGTTGTGGTTTGAGATCAGCTACTTTCTCTGCAGAGAGCTGGTAAAGGTCTCAGGTGGCCTCTGTTTGTTTACTGTCTTTGTGGTCACGGATGCCCAGCTTTCTTTGGTCACCGCACCTCTCCTCCCCACCGTGTTATATTGGAACCCTGGGCACGGAGCCCCTGACAGAGAAGCTGGGAGCTGCTTGAACCAAAGATGAGACACTTGCTCCCCAGGAACACCATTGATTTTTTTCCCTCCCACTCTGCGGCCACAGGCGGAGGGAGATGGATGATGTCACAGGGAGGAAGGGCATGGTCACAGCCAGCAGCTGGGTTCCACAGCTGATCGATTTTGCCTGGCTGGCTGGCAGCCATCCTTGGTTGCTATTGGGTTGTAGTGCATGTGTATATGCAATGTGTGTGTGCGTATGCACATGTGTGCGTGTGCGTGTGTGTGTGTGTGTGTGTGTGTGTGTGTGTCTATGTGTGTTGGAAGCTACAGTCAGAGTGTGCCTTTCGGCCAGAGGGTTTTGCTCACATCCTCTGTGGAGGCTCATGGCCTCACTGAGCCAAAGGCGGGCTTCCCAACCATGGAAAGGGGGGAATTTCTGCTGGTGGAACTTTCCAGTGTCTGCCTCCCAGACTGCTTTGTTTCCTTCTCTCCTTTTCCCTCTATTCTAAGTCACTTCCGATTTTCTCACACCAACACAAGATATGATTCCATGCACGTATAGACACATACATGAACTACCTATGACTGTGAATTCATGAGTAGACTTTATATACACACATTTATGTCTGCATGCGTAGTGCATTCCGATCCATGCTGTTTATTGTGTGCCAGGGACTGGGCTGTTATATAGGCTTAAATGAGATTCTGACGAAGCCCTTAGCCTAGTATGAGGAATCTATGCACATCTGTGGGCCCCACATTTATGGATTCAGTCAACCTTGGGTCTAAAACGCCTAGAAAAAAATTGCATCTGCTCTGAACATGGCCACACTTATTTCACATCGTCATTTTCTAACAACTCACTGTAATGACTATATTCAGACACTGCAGAATACAAACCACTTAGAGGACATTGGAAATAGCGCAGGTGAGCATAAGCCTCTGTTTCACTGTTTTTGAAGGACTTGAGTATCCAGGTTTTGATATATCAGAAGGTCCTGGGAAACCATCCCCAGGGGAGACCAAGGGGTAGCTGTATGGGAAGTGCTCATTAAACGTCACCATCACTGGGGACAGCCTGCTGGGCACAGCTCAGACTCTGGAGGGAGGTGGCCTGGGCTAGGCTCCTGGCCCGGCTCCCTGCTGCTGTGTGACCCCAGGCAAGTCCTTGGAGACTATCCCCTCCCCTCCCCTTCCTGGAATAGCTGCTGTTTGGGAGATGTTGTAAGAATCAGGCGAGTAAACCAGGACATGGAGCTCAGAGCTTAGGCTGAATGGGGAAGCCATACACGTCAGCCTCTCACTACAACCAGGTGGGGTTCACCCTCACTACCTGTGTGATGTGGACAGAGCCATACACGTCAGCCTCTCATACACCCAGTGTGGGGTTCACCCTCACAGGATTACAGAAGTGGAGTCATTTACAACCAGGCCTAGAGATCATAAGGAAAGGAATGGGCTGTCACCCCAGCTATGTCTGACCCTAGAGAGATACAGGCATCATAGGTTCCCTGTCTTCCCCGCTGTCTGCATCCTTCAGAGCCGGAGGAGATAGAACTGGAGCTCCCATGCAGGCTCTCTCTTCCTCCTGGTTCATGCTTCCTATGAGGTCACGGAAGTGGAGTCAGAATTCAGCTGGTTAATGTCACCTCCTGAGAGAAGCCCAGACCCTGAATCTTAGTGTTTTCAGTCAAGTGCCTCTGGGATGCAGTTTCTGCTCATCGTTTGACCATCCTGTGCTAGGTTATTTATCCCTGCCTGGGTTCAAATCCCATCGGGGGCAGTTACTATCCTGTGTGTTCTGGGCCTCAGTTTCTACACTGAAAAAAACAGGGGTGACAATGGTGCCCAGTGTCTGTGACACAGAGAAGCCATATCAAAGGACCTTGCACACATTAGTGCTCAGGAAATGCTGGCTCTTGCTATGGCTATGGAACAAAGCTCCCTGCACTGGGGTCTTATCTGCACGCTTCTCTGTGTGTAGACTTTCTACCTTACTAAGTCCTTCTTTGAAATCCTAAAGCCACTTCAGAGGCTGGTTCTCATGGAAGTTTCTCTCAGTAGCTTTCCAAATACCCCTTCCTGTGAGGGGGTGCCTGTGTGTCTACGCTATGTGGTAGATTTTTAAAAACCTTAATATACCTCTCCGTATGTAATTTGTGGGACAGAAAAAAAAGTATGGGGCAAAAGATTTTTCATGGACAACCAGGTTTGGGAACTGAAGGAATCAGGCCGTCCCCTGCAGGGGTTCTCAGAGCCTTGGACTTGGACACTGGCATGGGCTGAGACCCAGCAAAGGCCTGTGAAAGTTTGGCTTTTCAAACTCCCAGCAAGGTGTTTCATAGGCTTGTGTCTAGGGGAGCCATTTGGGAAATGCTGCTCTCTTAGCCAGGCGTGGTGCCTTACACCTTGCAATCCCAGCACCCAGGAGGCTGAGACAGGAGGATTGTGAGTTGGGAGGCCAGTGTGAGCTACAGAGCTTGTATCAAAACAGTAGCAATGAGGTCCAAAAAAAAATTCCAGTTTCTTTTTTTAAATGTTTTATTTATTTGCAAGGGGGGAGAGAGAGTTAGAGATAGAGAGAAAGAGAGAGAGAAAGAGAGATAGAATGGGTGTTTCAGAGCCTCCTGCCACTGTAAATGAACTCCAGATGCATACACCACTTTGTGCATCTGGCTTTACATGGGTACTGGGGAATTGAACCTAAGCTGTCAGATTTTGCAAGCAAGTGCCTTTAACCACTGAGTCATCTCTCCAGTCCTCCAGTTTCTTAAATTAGGACTCGACATGTGAGTCTTGAGGGGACCCAGGCCAGGTCACTGGGCTGGTTGTTTCTGTTTTGACTTGGACATCTCTACCTGCTCCCCTCCCCAGGCTACGCTGACCACATGGGGCTTGCTCAGTTCCGAAGGCGATTCCAGGTGCTGGACCCCCTGCTGCTGAAGAAGCTCACGTCCACCTCGGAGGCAGTAGACGAGAGGGAGGTAGGTGAAGCTGGTACTATGGACAGAAGCTCTGTCTGCTTCCACATGGGATTATTCAAGGGGCAGCTGGACCAGAGCCCCGCTGGGTGGTGTGATCCAAAAATGAGACACTGTGGGCCATGAAGAGGGTGCCATGGAGTTTGGGTTCGACCTCAGCTCGATACTGCATCATCTTAACCATGAGATGGGGACCATTGCCACCCCAGAAAGGCTCTTTGGAAACCCCGCATAAGAAAGGCAGGAAAATAATAGGAGTCAGGAGAACAATGGGACCCAGCCTCTCAAAGGGACTATGGCCACGTTTCCAAAGGATGGCCCACTCAGCACCAGCCCCTGAGATCGTCTATGAAAAATAGGTTTCAGGGTGACGATGGTCAGGAGGTATTTCACACAGGGTTTCGTCCTTAGGGAATTGTGACCATGTCATCTCGGGGCCTTTGCACGGGCTGTCTCTTCTATCTGGAACATTCTTTTCTCCTCTTTTGCTCTCTAACCCTGGCTCAGATATGACTCAGCACATTTGTGAATTCCTTGTCAGTAACTGAAATGACAGAACTCCCCCCCTGCCCCCCCCTGTGGAGAAGGGCTTCAGCTCATCAGTGATGGGAGACTCGTTAGAATTGCAAAGCCCAAATGGCCAATAGAATCTTCGTAACATCCCACAGAGCACGAGGCTCAGAGACCCTTTTACAAACGAGGAAACTGAGGTCCATGGAGTGAGGTGACCCTCCTAAGCCAGCCAGCAGTTTCAGCTTTGTTCCCTGAGCCCCACTTTCTAAACTCCAGTGTGTGTGTGTGTGTGTGTGTGTGTGTGTGTGTGTGTGTGTGTGGTAGTTGGATGACCATGGGTTCCAGGCTCAGAGACACATGACTCAGGATCTGTGTGGCCAGATGAACTTGAGTGGGCTACTGCCTCAGTTTCTTCATCTTTAAAATAGGAACAGCACTTGCATCCATCGGGCGTTCTGTGGATGGCATGTTACAGAATAACGGGTGTGCACCATACAAATCCTTGCACACAGTAGGGCTACATATATACTAATGGCCTCCAACAGCAGCAGCAGTGGGCACCTTTCATGGTTAGAATGATGATGGTTGAGCCACATGGAGTCGGTCGTCACATGTGAGTGTGCCCACGTGTGCCTGGGGGTCCTCAGCACTGCAGTCCCCAAAATCCATAAGGCTGGAGGGGTCAACAGAGTCATATTTCTTAGGTCCCTTGGCTTTTGTCTCGCAGTGGATGCCAGGACACAGGCCACCTCCAGCAGCACCTCCGTGTGGCGTTAGCTCACCATGATGGCAGGCTGGTGGGGTGACATCTTGGCTTGGCGCCACCACCCTTACATGGTCTTTCTCCTTGGTCTCCACGCATAGGGCAGCCAGTGGAGCTCTGGAAGGATCTTGGGCTCCTGTACACTTGGAAGTGGGGCAGGGTGGGGTGTGGGGGAGGTTTCTGGCGTGGGCACTGGGTGCAGCATATGGGCACATTTCTATTCTGGACGACTCAGCAAAGAGTCTGCAGTCGCTGAGCCGAAACCTCCTCCAAACGTGCTCAAGGCCTCGGAGAATGGAAAATTACAGGCGCAGTGGACTTGGTGGGGAGTTTTGCTTCCTTCCTATTCTTGTGTTTTTTTATTTGCTCACAAATTTCATTTGCCACAGTATAGAATTTTGGTAGCAAAGAAAGAAAACACCACCCTGCCTCTTATGAAAGAGCTGATAAATATTCATTAGTCGGGCGGTGTGATGCTCCATGAATTATACATGAACACGTGCTCGGGTGGGCAGACCCGCATCCTCTGTGTAAAGCAGTTAAGACCTCAGGATTTAATAAGACAAGTTTTGACAGTGAGGAAAAGGTCAATATTGTCATTAGACGCTAGTCGGCAGCAAAGGGGATTCATTGTCAGGGTGTAAAATGGGCCTGGGTGACATGTCCCCTTGTGTCTAACACGTGGCATTTTTCCACGCCATAACTGCTTCTCAAAGAGACTGCTGTCATCCCGGGGATACCTGCTGAATAGCCCGTGTCAGAAGGAAACAGCTAGAATATACCATTTACCACACATGCGCAAACATGCCTCAAAATAGTACCCGGGTGCGGTGAGTGACACACGCCTACAATCCAAGCACTTGGGAGGTGAAGGCAGTAGGATCCGGAGTTCAAGGTCATCCTCAGCTACATAGTAAGTTTGAGGTCAGCCTGGGCTACGTGAGACGGTGTCTCAACAATAACAAAGACGCACACTTGTACACTAGGCGGGGGCAGTGCTCCATGTAACAGCTGCTCATTCAGGAAACCAGCCTTACTTCATGGCAGAGGCGGCTGAAACCAGGATCAACCCCGCCCGCATGGGAAGAGTGGACCTGGCATTTGAACTTGGCCTCTTAGAATCCTATGTGGAGCATTAAAAAACATTATCATTTTAAAAAATTTAAATAATTTTTAAAAATTTAATAGCAAGCAGAGAGAGAAGACACACAGAGAGAGAGAGAGAGAGAGAGAGAGAGAGAGAGAGAGAGAGAGAGAGAGAGAGAGAGAGAGAGAGAGAGAGAGAGAGAGAGAGAGAGAGAATGGGCAGGCCAGGGCCTTGAGCCACTGCAAATGAACTCTAGATGCAGAGGCCATGCTTTGCAAATATATATATATATATACATATATATATATACATACATACATATATATATATATTTAAAAGGACTGGGAGATGGGATGCCCCCTCTATTCTGGACACTTAGGAACATATCCAGTCTTCCAGAATGGCCCGTCTCCCATCTCCCCCTTCTAGTCATTTTGGCTCAACTCCTGTCCCCAGGTTACCCCATCTGGTTAGGATTGTGCCTCAGCCCCTGAGAGTGACTGTCTTGGCGGGGGTCTCGGGCAGCTTCGTGAGGAAGCCCTCTTTTGACTCCCCTTGGCTGTGTCCCAGATTCTGTCAAAGAAGGAGTCACCGACTCTCTGATCGATGAGGGAAACCCCTCGCTCATCTTCCCCTAAAAGCCTTCACAACTGATTGATTTCCGACACTGCCAACAAAGTCTCTTCCCCGGGGACTTGCTCTGAAGAGTCTCATTAAGACTTCGAGTTCACGGTCTCAAAGGCAGGTAGTCGTTCTTGCTCTCAGAACTCTGAGTTCATTGTATCCTGTTGGGAGGAGACCAGGGCTGGAGTGACCAGTCCAGAGCCTCCGGAATCCATTCATCATCATGCCAGGTCTTTCCTGTCTGGGACAGTTGTTTCAGTCACTTGACATGTTTTCTGGTCTACGTTAACCAAACCAATTGTGTGTGTTTTTGTCGACAGTGTCTGCTTTGTTCAGTTGACAGTCCCACGCCTGTCTTTCCGCAAGATTCTTTCCGCATTAACCAAGGATGACTTGCTTAGTGCATAATCAAGGCGGTGATTACTTAACGCGTACAGTTTCCAAGCAGAAAGTTTTGGCTCCAAATCGTGACCTCTTGCACATCTGTTTCTAAGAATCCATGCCCTTGATCCCCGAGAGCCACAGGGACATAGACAGACGCAGGGAAATGCCCCAGGATTCACCCTCCCCTCATCTCCATCACCTGTCTACACAGCCTAATGAGAGACACCCACATTCTTCCCGGGTGCACCTATCTTTGAATACAAACCATGTCTTTTATAGATGGTATATAATTCCTTTTTTTTATTTTGTAAGTTCAGGCTGGTACATTTGGCCCTTTAACAAGAGTGACCAGTTTAACTAGAGTAACTATAATTCATTGATATTTACATTCCTAATTTGCTATATGTCATATGATCT